>NQII01000013.1:3811323-3841166 GCA_002778355.1 Clitarchus hookeri
TAGACAAATGATAGGATGCTTAATGTATGCTGTCTCAGGCACAAGACCAGATCTGTGTGTAGCTGTTTCTATATTAAGCCGATACCAAAACAATGCAAACGATGTACTGTTAACAGCTTTAAAAAGGGTATTAAGATATGTAAAACATACTATTGATTATAAATTGGTTTATAAATGTAATGATAAATCGCTAGTGGGTTACTGCGATGCTGATTGGGCAGGAGATCTCAGAGATAGATAATCTACCACTGGCTATTGTTTCATGTATCGATATTAATTTCGGGAATAACTGTATACTTCACTTATAAGAAAATATATTTATTAATTATATCCATAATTTTATTAGTAATGTCTATTTTTATCCAAATGTCTACTTTTAATCAAAATATATAATAATTAAATTGTTATCCCTTTTTAATTGGTGGTTGTTCTTCATTCTGTTTAGGTAGAATCATCATGTCATAGAGGTCTTCGGGTGAGTATTTTGTGTGGGACAGTTGTCGATTCTTGGCTCGAAAAGCTCACAAACAGTGTTTACATTAACTTTTTTCGTATTATTAATACCTTTCTTGATGTATGTGAAGAAATATTCGCCGTATTTATGCAATAAAACATTTTTTGTCAGTTTATCGATAAAAAAAGGTTCTTGATTTGTTATCATTATTTTCGACATCGAATTTAGTATAAGTTATCTCAGTCGACTCTGTGATAATGTTGACGTTTATTTTCGTAGCCATCTGGAGTGCTTTGGTGGGCTTCTTTACTTTTACTCATTACAAGGTTGCCTCAACACTTTGAATACAACACAATATATATATATATATATATTTATAGTAAAAGAAAGAAAAAAATTTTATTTCAATAATAACAAGTGTAGGTGAATGCAATATGTGCTAAAACATCAATACAATTATAATTTTTATTATCACAGTTATCTGTGTTATTTGCATAAACATAATCGTCACGAGTGTCGGTTTGACCATACATTTTATAAAATTTTGCCACTTGAATGTGTTGTTTCGTAAATCATCTGTTCTAAATTCCAAGTTTCCTATACGTTCATCGTTTTTATTGTTTTGGTCAGTTGTTGTAGTGTTTTTAGTTTTCGAGAAATTTGCATTTTCAATCAAGTTGTTAAAAAAAAGTATAACTCTTTTCAGCAGCTGCTAATTTTTTGGCTGTCATTTATTTCTGTTAATGAGTGCCTTCAAATACAATATAACTTACCACTTCATCAAAAAGGTCAAAAGTTGATATCTTTTTTCTCGAAAATTAGTTTCACTAAAAACTAGCGTTATTTTTAATGCATACAGTATCTTCCAAGTCTTTGTCATTTGGATACACGTGCAATTTAATGTGGAGCAGATGTACATAATTGTTTCCTGTAATAGATTTATTAGTAAAAAGTTTGTAGTATTTCCTTTTATTTTCCACATAATTTATATAGGGTTCTTCTATCATATTAGCTTTACCCGAATATAATAAATAAATAAAGGGGTATAATTGGTCGATTTCTTTTAGTTTATTTTGTTCTTCTTTAATTCGTATTAGAGAAGCTTCTGTAAAATGAAAATATTTATTCGGGCTATGACTGGTGTATTTAGATTTCGAAAATAAACATACTGTGGGAATGTCATATTTGACACAAATATTAACACAAAGAATTCCTAAAGTGGATCATTATCTGCAGACCCCCAGCATATAAAAACAATAGATGGTTCATCTTTTACGAGATTGAAATCAGGGAAAGGGTTGAACCAATTGTAACAAACACATATTTGACTCGTTTCTGCTGTTGTTATCAATTCTTTGTTGGAGTCGTGGAGAGTATCAATTGCATATAAATTCAAAGGATATATAATGATATAGTGAGCTATTAAAACTGTGTATCGATATACAACAGCAGATATGTCTGTTCCAATTAATTCCGTATTCGAAATGGCAATAACATTATCGACAGTTGGTATTATAGGTTTTGACGTCGTATCTACATACACAGAAATTTTATCATTTCTATTGTGAGATCTTGTGAAACAAACACTCTCAGGCCTACCTTTTATTATACTTTTAATTTTTGTTGAACTAGATACACATAAATAGTTTAACATTACTTCATAATGATTAATTTAATTGTAATATGCATTTAGTTTATATTTATTTAGATCTGTAATGCTTGCGATCACGGAATTGTTATAAAAATAGGTTGGATTTTTTTTCATAAATCGCAATATAGTATTGAAGGAAGCTATTGAGATCTGGTGTATAAAGTAAATCATAATCGTAAGTGTGTAGCTGTCCAAATTCTTATTTAATTCCAAATCAAACAAGTTCAACTTTTGTTGATCTCAACTACAATATACATAAGCCACATCTCCTTTATTGGTATTGTTTTGGGTGAGTGAAATTGTAAATTTGAACAACTCTTTATTTTCTTCAATGTATTGTAAATTATCCACATGTGAATCCGTTGCAAATTTCAAATTTTCGGTATCTAAAACCAACTTGTCTTTGTATGTGATAGTACTATTGTGGAATAAAATGTTAGTGTTTTCTGTTATCCTCGAATTGTAAACCATCGTCTAGAAATTTTGGGGAAATAGTTGATATGACGATGAAGTTCCTCTGAATATTATCATAAACCTGGAAATCGTTATTTTCGTTAAACATTATTGCGAGATCTCTTTTGAAAATAATATCACTATCTCCAGTGAACGAATCGACAATCTTTACTACCAATGTGTGTTTTCCAGGTGGCACCATTTCCAAGTACTTGCTCAAATAGTATACATTGGATAGAGTTTCTTTGAATAGTATAATTTGATGGTAATATTGCCCGCGATAGTCACATTCATGCTCGACTGCTATGTCTACTGGGTCTTTATCCTCGTAAATTGCAGAAATTCCCGGAATTCCATCGAAGGATGAAAAGTTCACGACATAATGTCTACTATCAATTGCACTATGCTTATATTCTGCATTGTTTGAAGTAAATTGTTCGTTTACTGAAGGTTTGTACAAAGATTCAGTGACCATGAAATCATTGTTTTTGGTATTTACATAACTTATGGTTTTCACTGATTACAAATCGTATTGTTTTATTCAATCGGGTCGTTTGGACATCTTCATATTTCCTGTTATCATAGAGTAGAGAAGTGTTTTGATATCCTATACATATCTATTTATATACAGCAGTACGGAATATGGTTACTTTGTATGAAATTTATCAACTTGTTGATTTAGTTGGTTTTCATTATAATAATCGTTTAAACCAGCAGTCATAATAAAAATAGGTGTGTATTTTGACCAATTTTTTTTCAAATTTGTTTAATTTCTTGCCAATACATAAACAAATTGTTTAGCAAAATTACGAAAAAAAAAGGCAAAGATTAGGGATTGATTAAGGTGTGAAAAGTTATTCATTAACTTATTGTTCAAGTTTAATGAATTTTGTATTTTATTAATAGCTGTCACGTGAACATTCCTAGAATCTACCAACTGTAATTTATGGTTTTTACTATCCACCAATTAAGGTCAACTTGTGAATAGACTGCCTCCTCCGAAGATTTAAAAACTCCCTCCTGACTGTTTTACTCATAGCTGTTCCATTCCAATGAAAAAACCACATTAGACATACTTATATCCAAACTCAAAATTTTCTGTTTGTTAAAAAATGTTTTGGAAAAACCAATCACGAATTTATTGGTGAAGGACAGGGAAAATTCGAAACTTTGATCAACTTGTCGATTATAAATAGCCATATTGTTTGGATGACATATCATAAAACTATATGTGTATGAAAGAACAAACATTTTGGTCTGATAATGAGCATTTGGAATGTCCTTTTTAATCCTAGGATTGTCCATTAGAGGTATGGAATTGTTTTCGACTTGAAACAAAAATGTAATGTTCTACTTGTTGATCAATTCCATTGCTTCTCCTATTAAATAATCCGAAGTGGATAGAATGAATGCGAATTACCAGTATTTATTAGTGTTTAAATTATCATACTTATTTTCGTCGTCCACCACTATGGTTTTTGTATTTTGTATTCGATTATAATCTTCGAATTGTAAAGAAGGGTTTATAACATAACTATGAGAAGGATAAATGTACGAATTATTACCGAATGGAACATAAACAAGTATGTGTTCTTCTTTAAAATGATCTGGAATGGGACCCTGAAATACCCCTAATGCTAGTGATGTAGAACTATCAACTGTTACTTTAGCCAAATCCCGTTTTGCATTCGCCATTACATGTTTTTTTTATTTATTCGGTACAACGAAAACGAAATTATTAAGCAGTTCAAAATATTGGCCATCAAAGTTTATCAAATAACTATCCTTTTTATAAAACTGAGAGGAGCATTTGAAAAACAATAAGTGATCGATCGATAAGTATTGTAAATTGTTAATGATTTCTGCTGCCAACCAATCATTATCTGTATTGAGTATGGAAATTGATAACTTTCCCATCTCAGCAATTGGTTGCAAACAAATATCTTTATCTGCATACTAGAAAGTTTTTGCCGTAATAATTTCATTACCAAATTTTATGATATTTGACACTCGAATTTTACCTTTGATATACGACTTGACTGTTGTAGCTTGCCCATTTAAATCATAGACAAAATCTTCAACAACCTGGTTACTGGGGGACTCTAATAATTGTAAAGTGACCACATTTTTAAATTTTATAATCGATTCATTTATAGTAGTGTAGTTCATTATGAAAACAGTATATTTTTCAAAATTGTATTTTATGCAATTACCCGATCTAGAGCCAATATCTTGCATCAACTTTTCCAAATAGGTAATTTCGCGAGGCGATATACCTTTTGTTAATATCACGAATCCAGTTTTACTAACATCAAGTACTTTGGAATAACTATTGATTAATCTGGCAACATTTTTAAACTAATTTATTTCCGCGACAAGTATATAATTATTGTAATGATTCAACATGTCGGCATTATTGAATATCGAACAAATTTGAGAAACATTCAGAGATATAAATTCGGGTATATTTACAAAAATTTGTCTGTTTACTTTTTTTAAATTTCTGCCATGTCGATAATATCTTTAAAGGAAACTTTATCCACATCATAGAGAAAATCAAATGGCTGTTGAAATTCTCGTTTAATACACAAATAATGGGATGTGGGTCATTTTCCAATGTGCTAATATGTGAACGTTTAAAAATTGCAAAATTATATTCCAATTTATTTAAACATTGTGATATTATTAAGATATTTTGTCTAATAGGAATTTTATCAATCACATATTTCCTTTTTATTGCTTCTTCATGATACAAGTTATCTGGAAGTTTTTCCTTAAAATCCAGAAAAAAAGTACAATCATTTAAAGGCAGTATATTTTGTAAACTATAAATTAAGTTTTTATAATCCTTTAAACTTGTTGTTTTGGAAGCGAGAAAAAAATTTATTGTATTTTCATTATTCAGATTTTTAGATACTTCAAAAGGACCCTGGTTTAACTTTAGACCATAAAAATTATTATTGCCTTGGAAACTCTGCGAACTTCCCATTCTTTTATTTAGAGTCTTATATACAAAAAAATAATAATAAAACCAAATTGCATTATATTTATATTATTTTACAACTAAATACAGACACAATAGCTCTTTACAATAAAAAAAGCCACTTATAATATAACATTCTTTAAAATAATATTCCTCTACTATATGTTTTTCTTACAGTAATATTCCACCACCATACATTTTAATAACATTTTTTACGATAATATTTCTCTGTTGTATATGTTTTTTACAGTAATATTCCACCACCATACATGTTAATAAGTATGTCTTTTCATTCTGTTGAATTGGTGCACATCCATGTATTGTCTTGCGTTCTAGATTTTTCTAAACTGTAATGACTATTTGTAATGAGATTGGCGTGATGTTCGTGATCAAAAACCTTTTCCACCAAAAGGCATTAATGATATGGCAAATAAAATACAGTTACATCGTCCACTGAAGATTTTTTACCCTAGCCATAATAATTCACCAGATCCAAAATATCATTCATGAACTTTGTGCAAATAGTCTCTTCTTTAATTATTCGCTTCTGCTTTACTAAAAAGTAAACGTCATCCATTACCTTCACCGTGGACGAGTCTTCCGATGTACTTGTTGTCTGCAAGCAAAATGGCAGTTTTTTCCGCAGATGTTTGTTGAGCAAAACAGTAAAACTGCTGCAAAGACAGTCGTCGATCTTGTCGGCATATCCTTCCTACTCCACTGTACGATTTGTCATGACTACAATGGAAATAGTTCACGTATTTATAGCTGGGAGAGGTTTCCGGAAAAAAGCACAAAGATATCTCTTCAGGTTGTGATAACGTTTTTTTATTTTTTTTTGAGCATACTCTTCAACTCAGCAGCAATTCTTTTAACTCTTTTATTTGAGTATTATTGTATTTGAAAAAATTAAAAATGTTACATTTATAGGAATAAGCAGCTAAAATTTTTTTATGCTGTAAAATTGTTCACAAGTCTGCCATAACGCAACATCAGTTGAATCTTCCGGCGCAAATAAGTCCGTCGTCGTTTGCCAGATTTGATCATATGAATCGTAATTTATAGTGCAGGAATTTGATTTGGATATTATTTTCTCACTATATAAAGAAATGCTATTGAAATTTAAAATGAAAATAAAAATGTTACTGTCTCGAATGTATTTTATCGTAAATTATGAGGGTAATTGTTTAATGTGATAGGTTATTACAATGTTGTAAGCTAAAGTGTTCTATTTTTCGTAAAATTTAGCTAATTGTGGCGGATAAAGTTGGTAAATATTCGAATTACCTCTATGCCTACTTGTAGATTTCATGCATATATCGAAGGAAGCATAATAATCTTTCCATTCCACCCACAATGTTTCTACATCCACCCAGTTGTGGTTCATTATGGCTTTAGATTTTTTTTTACTTACTAGAAGGTAGATATATTGATATTTAGTGACGATTTAAAAGAGTAGACAAAAAAGTAATAAAAAAAAGAAATCTCTCATCACACCAACTATAAAAGCCACATGTATTACTAGCACTACCACAGCCACCGAGGCCCTACCTTCCTCGAGTACCAGCGGTGGTCATCATCTAGTGAGTGTGGGTAGATGTGAGTTTTGCATGGTATATTCATNAATTAAAAATGTTACATTTATAGGAATAAGCAGCTAAAATTTTTTTATGCTGTAAAATTGTTCACAAGTCTGCCAAACGCAACATCAGTTGAATCTTCCGGCGCAAATAAGTCCGTCGTCGTTTGCCAGATTTGATCATCTGAATCGTAATTTATAGTGCAGGAATTTGATTTGGATATTATTTTCTCACTATATAAAGAAATGCTATTGAAATTTAAAATGAAAATAAAAATGTTACTGTCTCGAATGTATTTTATCGTAAATTATGAGGGTAATTGTTTAATGTGATAGGTTATTACAATGTTGTAAGCTAAAGTGTTCTATTTTTCGTAAAATTTAGCTAATTGTGGCGGATAAAGTTGGTAAATATTCGAATTACCTCTATGCCTACTTGTAGATTTCATGCATATATCGAAGGAAGCATAATAATCTTTCCATTCCACCCACAATGTTTCTACATCCATCCAGTTGTGGTTCATGATGGCTTTAGATTTTTCTTTACTTACTAGAAGGTAGATATATTGATATTTAGTGACGATTTAAAAGAGTAGACAAAAAAGTAATAAAAAAAGAAATCTCTCATCACACCAACTATAAAAGCCACATGTATTACTAGCACTACCACAGTCACCGAGGCACTACCTTCCTCGAGTACCAGCGGTGGTCATCATCTAGTGAGTGTGGGTAGATGTGAGTTTTGCATGGTATATTCATNCTACCTTCCTCGAGTACCAGCGGTGGTCATCATCTAGTGAGTGTGGGTAGATGTGAGTTTTGCATGGTATATTCATCACAACTATGTATGTAGATTTATTAAAATTTACGAGAACCACGACACTCTTTGGAATAGAAACAAAACGAGTTATAAAAATAGGGGTTTGAGTTACAAGGGTTTTAGAGAGTTGTTGTTTTGCATGAAGTATGAACGTGATGTTGACAAGCATTTGGTGAGTCGAAGAATTAAATCTTTATGGGATTCTTATAATCGGGAATGGAAGAAAATAAAATATGCTGAAAGAAATGGTTTGTTCGTGTGCCAAAGTTGTGTTTTTTAGATTTGATGAAATTTATACTTTGCAACAAGAAGCAAGAAAGTCGACAAGAAGAGACTTGACCTGTAAACATTGCATTTACAGGCCATGGGATTGCGGATGACGATGGCGTAGGTAACAACATACAAGAAGAGACTCAGCTTGTAAACACTGAATTTACCGGCCATGGAACTGCGGATGACGATGCCGTAGGTAACAATGCAGTATTCAATTGGGGAGCTGTGGACGACATTGCCATTTTTAATAAACCAATAAAAATCTCCCAGAGGGCATTAACGAATTGTTATTGTTGTTGTCAATGTCTATATAAACATTGTTATTGTAATATATACACAATTTAATATATATTTGGTTTGTATTTTATTGAATAGAGTAGTTTTTGAATTGTTGAAATGAAATGTCGTTGTATTTGGTTTATAATTTAAATTACATTGTTATGAATTTTTTTTTTTTTGATTTGGTAGTTGACTGTTCCTTTTTACTGCTTGCCATGTTTATTAATTGCAACGATATCTTCTGGTTGTAATTACAAACTTTACAATATGTATAATGTTTTATGTATTTCATATTATTGTAATTTAAATAACAAATATATAAAAACCAAGTGTTTTTTACAGTGTAACTACTGATGTGTTAAGTGAGTATGCTTAGTTAAATCATTACAAAAATAATAATGCTGTGAATTACACNTTTTGAATTGTTGAAATGAAATGTCGTTGTATTTGGTTTATAATTTAAATTACATTGTTATGAATTTTTTTTTTTGTGATTTGGTAGTTGACTGTTCCTTTTTACTGCTTGCCATGTTTATTAATTGCAACGATATCTTCTGGTTGTAATTACAAACTTTACAATATGTATAATGTTTTATGTATTTCATATTATTGAAATTTAAATAACAAATATATAAAAACCAAGTGTTTTTCACAGTGTAACTACTGATGTGTTAAGTGAGTATGCTTAGTTAAATCATTACAAAAATAATAATGCTGTGAATTACACAATTCCTTCACTAAATTCTTTCGGAAATCTGCCATTTGTAATATGTTGTTAGATAAAATTCGTAATTTTCAAACCATTTTTTGAACAATTCATTCACCATCTTTGTATATGTTTTTATGGAAGTTTGGGGTATTGCTGCATTTAATATTGTATGTATGACTTCGACATAATTGCGCAGATATTTACCGTAATGAATCTGATACTTTTCAGGCTGGGGCACATTGTTAATTTTTTGTATTTGTGGTAATTTGGAATATTTTTCTAAAGTCAAGTACTGATCGGTTTGGCAGTCTTCGGGGTCATATAAGACCACCGTTTTTTACGACCAATATAGGAAGACCCGAGACCATCAATAAACCTTTGAAGTGCTGATGAGTTTTTGAGTCTAACTAATTTTACACTTTCGTACAATTCTGTCTGGTCTACTAAATATAGGTAGTTGTAAATGGCAAACAATACCTGTTCGAANCAGGCTGGGGCACATTGTTAATTTTTTGTCTTTGTGGTAATTTGGAATATTTTTCTAAAGTCAAGTACTGATCGGTTTGGCAGTCTTCGGGGTCATATAAGACCACCGTTTTTTACGACCAATATAGGAAGACCCGAGACCATCAATAAACCTTTGAAGTGCTGATGAGTTTTTGAGTCTAACTTATTTTACACTTTCGTACAATTCTGTCTGGTCTACTAAATATAGGTAGTTGTAAATGGCAAACAATACCTGTTCGAAATTGATGAATTTTTCTAGGTTATAACATTTGGATACCCGGTCAATATTCGCAAAAAAAAAGCAAGTGAGGCTACATATTTGTAGATTCGTTTCACTTGAATGATGGAGTGCCAAAAAGCCCGTAGGTTGAGTTGACCATAATTATAAGCGAAAGTTGCTTTGCATCTAACACAGAGTATTCTAGATTCATGTTTTGAATCCTCTCTTTGGAGACTTCCTTTTTTTGCATTTCAAATTTCAGGTATTTCATTTGTTTTTTTACTGTTTGCCTGCAGGCTAGTAAACATTCTATAAAGTTCATTGTGAATGGAGTTTTGGTGTGTGAAAGTAAACGAATTAGAATAGTTGTGTCACTAGACAACGAGTTTATTTCTGTGGCAGAAAATTCCATCTCCCGATTGGTTGTCCAGAATACCTCAAGTCTACATATTCCAAATAATTTTGGTTTTCGTCTTCTGCCACATACAGAGCAATTGCATCATTTCTCAGCATTTCGTCGAATACATCGTAAGATATCGGAGCATTTTCGAACACGAGTTTTAATGCTTTGGCGCAGCAGTAGCCTACAGTCGATCTAGAAAGTCGTTTATTAATTAATTACAAACCCATCTTTGATAACTGTAACATAACTTATTCATTCCAAAACAGACCATGATTCGCAAACACAACAGAGCCAGGGTATTCTTTTTTTGTGTGCTAGAACTGTGTTTTGGTGTAAATCGGTCTAACATTCATTACNACACAACAGAGCCAGGGTATTCTTTTTTTGTGTGCTAGAACTGTGTTTTGGTGTAAATCGGTCTAACATTCATTACAGACGTTCTTTCTACGAGGGATAAACATTTCAGATTAGGTATAGCCAATAAAACTGAATCACTGCCCTGATATCCCGGCAACATACCAAAAGATAACACATGATACAAGAATCCATTCGCAATTCGGCGAGAAATGGAGCCCATTGAACTCTCTTCGACGCCGCAGTTAAAGAGATTGGCCAACTGGTTGGTAAAAATCGCCAAATTAAACTTTTTGTAAAATCCAATTACAGCCACGCAATCCCTTTCATTGTAAATTAAAGCTTGTTCCATATGGTAGAAAACTATTGAGTCTGCATTTGTTTCGCTTGTAAGTTTATGCCAAACACTGCCGACTATGTACTCTGTCCAATGCACTTGCATGTTTGTGTATTGAGCGTTCACGACATCGAAGTTGTCGTTATTGTAGGGCTCTATGTGAAATATATTTTTTATGCATTTATCTCGAAATTCATAATCTGTAATGGTGTCATCGAGAATATAATATATTCGCATTAGCACCTGATTCAAATCAATTTTTTTAAACTTTTGGCTTAGGTAGTTATTAGATAGATTTGCCAGTGATAATTTCCCNGCACCTGATTCAAATCAATTTTTTTAAACTTTTGGCTTAGGTAGTTATTAGATAGATTTGCCAGTGATAATTTCCTGCAAGTTAGTGCATTTTTTTTTTCAAAATCATCACAGTATCGCATATAATGCCGTCGCGGTGAAAACGAATAAATGGAACAGTGTCTAAGTTTCCGAAGGTTACAAATGCTTTTATCTCATGTTGCATATTGAGAACTCATAATATAGTCAGCAGGAATTTTAAATCATATTCGATAATATTCTGGCCAACAAAACATTTTGTTTTGTAAATTTAAACACAGGGAAATAATTTTTTTGTTATATGAGAATTTTTAGTCATGGATAACAAATTAAGTTTTAGAAGGACCAGAGTATTGGAAATATTCAAAAAGATCTACAATGATCCAGAAATGCACACTTTAGACGAATTTAAACAGTTTTATAAATCATTTAATCGCTGGTTCTTGTAATACATTTATAACATAGAAAGCAAAAAATCCTCTGAAGAGGATTTCGAAGAGGAATTTGATACTGACTTTAATAACAATACTTATATATCGTTAAAGTTCAAAAATTTGGAACCAAGTTTCTAAATACTACTCTCAAAGATTATCTGTATGCAAAACAGCATTCATCAAGTTGTAATTTTGAAATTAACTCCAAAGATCAAAAAGTTCTGCTTCAACAACAGCTGCTTTTTCAATAAGACTTTGTAAAGAAGACAGCAACATTATATATACAGGATTACAGACTAAAAAAAATGAATAATTTACTCTTTGGAAAAAAGAACGAAATTGACGACCAACATCAATTTTCGCTTACGTGCAAGTACAAAAATTCTATTCATGATTCATCCCATGGATGTTTCCTGATTTATAATTCTAATCAATCTAAGATGGAACACATATATCATTCGACGGGTATGACGAAGAATAAGGATGGCACTCCTCTGTTCAGGAAATTGAAATAAAACAATTTTTTATGTACGAATATAATCGCAATTCTATTCGCGGATTGATCAAAGTCTCAGTGCCATTCAATGCTTTATCTTTAAAGGAATACTTGACATCACCAATAAGATTTATTAACTTCATCGACACATTATTCCAATTGGGAGATTACATTAACCACCAATTAAAAGTATATGTAAGTACAAAAAATTTAACAGATGTATACTTGGTACCTAACTGGGAAAAATTAGTTACATTGTTTTTCAGACCGACTTTTTTCATTTTAACTGCTGAAGAATATGCTGTTAGTTGGAGAAGTGTATTCTTCCTTTTACTCGATATTTATGCAGGAAATATGACAACTGAATTACCAACTTTTTTAAAACCAAAACGGCTACATCATAGCATAAGGCATTTCGTTAAACGCCCCACACATAATTTAGCATGTTCAATCAAGAGTAATCGCCAGTAAAATTTACCAAATGCAATTGGTTTCCAATGTATTCACATTACTATAAATTCAGATACAACAGGACAAATAATTACTTCCTCAAATTTACTAATTATGAATGCGATGTGTAATAGTGTTTTACAAGCACAAATAGACAAAATTGGAGAGTTGGATACAGCTAAATTATAAGAGCACTCTTGTTATTTTGAAACTCGTTTGAAACAATCATTTTACAGTGTTTGGCCATTCCAACAAAATGCATACTTTGTTTTGCTCTCCTGGTATATTTTTAAATTCCATTTGGTTAAGTGAGTTTAAGAACTTCCTACAAAGTCAGAGAATAATAAAAAGCTTTTTTTTCAAAATAAGTACATTATATTTTTTAAATTAAATTATACAACCATTATAAATACAACTTTTTTATTTTTTTAATAATTTATACACTCCTGACTTTTCAAATTTCCACTCACCTCCTGCACTATATTTTATAATTGTATATGGTCTTACATTAAAAAACTCTATGATATTTTTTAATTATAAACAATAGAAGCATATATTTTTATGAACTGCAATTCCTATATTAGAGTAAATACATTTTGGCAAATTTTGTTGCCAGAAGGAAGGAGGCTGCAGTAGTTCGAAATTCCTTAGATCTCTCGGTGGGAGTTCATAAGGAAACTGCTTTGGCATCTTTGGCAGCTGGTTTGGCTGCTGATGTTGAAGAGGTGGTGACTAGTGTTGGAGCTGCTTTTGCTGGTGTTGGAGAGGCGGTGAGTGGTGTTGGAGCTGCTTTTGCTGGTGTTGGAGGTGTTTTGACGGGTGTGGAGGTGCTTTGGCTGATGTTGGAGGTTGCTTTGGATGGTGTTGGAGCGGCTTTGGTTGGTGTTGGAGCTGCTTTGGCTGGTGTTGTAGCTGTTCTGGCTGGTGTTGGAGCTGCTCAGGCTGCTGTTGGAGCTGCTCAGGCTGGTATTGGAGAAGCTGGGTTAGCAATTTCGCTAACTGGTGCTTTTCTAGGGGCCTGCTCACTCAAATGGTGCTCCTATAAAAAACACATTTTATATATTTATAAAAATATGCCTCGTTGCATATATCCAATATAATTCGCACCAGTAAACCACCTAAAGAATGGCCGATTATGAAAATTTCCAACGGAAATGAGTATTTTGACAAGAACTTTTCCATAGAACATATTATGGAATATGCAGATTGTAATAAATCTTTACGCCAAATGTATGCGATCCCTTTAAATTTGGCTTTTGAAACATTTTGATACAAATGAGAAATAAAACTCAAATATACAGATTTTCCGCATACAGAATATAACACTTTACCAGGTCGCAAAGAATCGTCATATAATTGCTGAAAATCTTTGTTCGAGATCTTTCTGAAAATAAATAGTTTGATTGGGAAAATTGTGGTTTTCAATTTCTTATCCGAAACTAATAAATATCGGTATGTTCCAGGCACTAGAAATATAATTTTAGTAGCCATTATTTAAGACACAAATACAAGTAATGATATTAATGCAAAAAATAATGCATGGGTACATACATGTACTCGTTCTATCGTAGTCTGCACGGTATATATAATTCTCTTCCACCTTCAAATAATTATGTCCAACATCAGTTACGCTGTTTGTGGTAATAAATGAAAAACTCAACTGCAGGAAAGTTTAAAAAACAAAGCGGCGGTAAGGGGGGGGGGATTGTTGACTTTGACGTCACATATTTTTTTAGGAGAAGTAGCCAAAGGAATGGGTGTAGAAGGGGATTTTGGCCAACCAGTTACTTGCTCCCTCCCCACCTCCCTTCTCATAATATTTTTCTCCTAAAATGACCCGCCCTCCCTAGGTATATAAGACCCCCATAAAACCGCTTATGTGATTGTTCCGTATTTCGTACACTAATGGTAAAACCATAGGAAACCCGCACGTGCAGTATCGAGTATTNCGCTTATGTGATTGTTCCGTATTTCGTACACTAATGGTAAAACCATAGGAAACCCGCACGTGCAGTATCGAGTATTCATTCAAATTATTTACTTTACAAGTCAGTGTACTATTGNCCGCTTATGTGATTGTTCCGTATTTCGTACACTAATGGTAAAACCATAGGAAACCCGCACGTGCAGTATCGAGTATCCATTCAAATTATTTACTTTACAAGTCAGTGTACTATTGCATATCCGGTCGAATTCTTTTTAACGTATCCAAGTTCATGTCAAAATGTTCTGTTTAGCATATCCAAGTGCAGTTTTACTTAAAAACCTTAAAGTTTTCAATTAGGAAAACGTACATTGGTGTGTGGGGGATGTAAAATCACCATGTTGNTGATTGTTCCGTATTGCGTACTCTTATGGTAAAACCATAGGAAACCTGCGAGTGCACTATCGAGTATCCACTCAAATTATTTACTTTTCAAGTCAGTGTACTATTGCGTATCCGGTCGAATTCCGTTTAACGTATCCAAGTTCAAGTCAATTGTTCCGTTTAGCGTATCCAAGTGTGTTTTACTTAAAAACCTTAAAGTTTTCAATTAGGAAAACGTACATTGGTGTGTGGGGGATGTAAAATCACCATGTTGAATGCTCGGATATTGATTTATTTATCACCGGANTAGCATATCCAAGTGCAGTTTTACCTTAAAACCTTAAAGTTTTCAATTAGGAAAACGTACATTGGTGTGTGGGGGATGTAAAATCACCATGTTGAACGCTCGGATATTGATTTATTTTACGTAAACACATTCCTCGCCGTGCATGACATCCTTAAACTGTCAATACAGTGTAGACGATGCAGAAAAGGCGAATCCAAGCTCGTGGTCAATCGAGGTTTGTTTTACTGCTGTCGACAGCGCATAGATAATGGCACAAAATGTAATTTTAAAGTGTCGGCAAGACAGGGCAGTTTCGTGAGACATTCAAATTTGTCGCCGGGCAAGATCATCGAGTTGTATTTATTGTGGTGCCTGATCGCATATCCCCGACAGCAGACTATAGTAAATGAACTTCAATGCTCGGACAAGACAGTCGTAGCCTGGTCGAATTTCTGCCGCTAAGTGTGCATAGACTGGGTGTTAACTTACAGGAAACGAATCGGCAGGCCTGGCAAAATAGTCGAGATAGACGAATCAAAGTTGGGTAAGCGTAAAAACCGCAAGGGACGAAAAGTTCATGGGCAGTGGGTTTTCGGCGGTGTGGAGAGAGGCGATCCTACTAATTTCTTCCTGGTACCGGTGGAAAAGAGGAACGCAGCGACTTTAGTCAAATGTATTCGTGAATAGATCGTGCTGGGCACGACGATAATTTCAAACTGTTGGCGAGGTTACAGTAACTTGGACATGCACGGCTATCGTCACCTGCAAGTAAATCACCGAAAGGAATTTGTGTGCAGTGAAAATAGTGGAATAGTAAACACCACGAAACAAACTAAAGTTGAGGCAAGGTGAAACTTTAAGAGTACACACACAAAACATCGAACGGAGTTGGTGTTCAGTGAGGTATAGCATTCTGTGTTTTGGTAGACGGGAAAAGTCGTGGGCCGGCTATTTGCAGAATACATTTGGAAAAAGAACCATCCATACGGGCAACAACTGCAGTCTTTTCTAATCCCTGCAGCTGCATTGCATGAGGAGACTCGTCACAAAGGAGACAACAGTGATGAAGGCAGTTCTCTTTTCGAAAGGTAAATTATTTGCATTTGTACAAAAGCTAAATTAACAGATAAACAAAAGGTATATATATATATATATATATATATATATATATACGTAATTTTTTTTTTCATTTTCAGATACAGNATATATATATATATATATATATATGTAATTTTTTTTTTCATTTTCAGATACATGCAAGGATGAGTGAAACAAAGCTTTAAAATGAAAATTACTTGCTATTTACGTAAGTTTACATTTAGGTGTCTTATTTAAAATTAAAGTGCTAATGGCTAGCTGTTTGTGGTGTATGCTTAAAATGTATACGAGTAGTTGGTTTTCACAGCAATAATTTATAAAGTGTGAAATACTTGCTGTTTATGGCGTAGGTTTAAAATGGCTTGTTATTTAGTTGCACAGTAGTTTGGCAGCACAAGGGAGACCCAACTTGCTGATATATATCCAACTTTTTTGTACTTGACTATAAATTTCACAACTGGTTTGGATTTAAAGTAATTGTCTTGTTTGTGTGTGATGTCAGTGACAATGGCTCATTTAAAATTAAAATAACTTGTTTTAGTTTTAGTCATGCTCATTTAAAATTAAAATGACATTTTTTTAGTTAGTTTTAAGTGTAAACAAATTTTGATAGTAAAAAATTTAAATGCTATTAACTTGTAGTGTGCGGTGTCTGTTAAAAATACTAATGAGTAGTTATTTANTTGATAGTAAAAAATTTAAATGCTATTAACTTGTAGTGTGCGGTGTCTGTTAAAAATACTAATGAGTAGTTATTTACAACAGTTTAAAGATTGAATGTCTGTTTATTTAATTGTGCAATACATTAGTAGCACAAAGGCGGCCCAATTGATGCCCCCCTTGCCGATATGTATTCAATTTTGTGTAATAGATTAGGAATCTCACAACTGGTTTTACCAGTAAAAAATTAAAGTATGATTGGCTGTTTGTAGTGTCTGTTGAAAATTAAAATGTTACTTGCTTGTTATTTACCTCAGTTTAAAGTGTAAACGAGTTTTGCTAGTAAAAATATTAAAGTGTATATTGCTTGCAATTTGATACATATTTAACTTTTTGTACCTAACTAGAAATCTCACAACTGGTTTAGTTTAAAGAATTAACATCAGAACAAAAAGTAGTTGGTTTTACCATTAAAAAACTAAAGTGCAATGGTAACGTAGCATTTGTACAAAAAAATTAACAAATACACAAAAAGTATATATATATTTTAGGTTACATAGGTCAAATTCTTTGCCCTGTGTCCAATACCCAAAAGGGCAGATCTTCTAGTTTGATGTAATCCATATTCTATTGGTTGATGTATAGGAACTCCCCCTTCTTCGTTTCCAACTCCCGGAGAGGATAACTTCGCCTCGCTATCCCGGTGAATCCAGTTGCAAAATTATTTTTTCTTTCTGAAAACAAAACAAAATTCAATTTCATGTATAGATGTTTTTTTCCGCTTAGGTTATGTGACACGATCGGCCGCCACAAACACTCACTTTAACTTTCTGATGATAAACTTGTTTGAACTCATGATTTTTTACATTGGGTCGTATGTCATGTACGACCCTTCTTCCCAATTCTCTTCCGAACAGGTGATGAAGGGGTTGGGGGAGGGAGAGACGAGGGCGAAGAAGATTATACAACTGCGGGTAATGGAGATCCTGTAGTTTTGGTTGCCATCTCCACAGCTGCCCTACATTTATATAGGTGCATCTCCATTCTGAATTGTAAAATCATATGCGATCGCTTAAGAGGGCACTGTACGAAGGGGTCTTGTAGGTCCTCATACATATTTGACCTGAAATGCAAAACCATCGTGAAGCACTATACTAGTCGATCGTAGCTATAAAATAACTTCACTTAAAATAAAGAAAAGGTGTATACATTGCATATGTTGGTAAGAGTTCCTTCTGTTGATCGACTGATGATCCATTGATCGTTTTCTGCAGCCAGATTCAAATATATATACCCCCCTTGCCGATATATATTAAATTTTGTGTACTTGACTAGNGATCGTTTTCTGCAGCCAGATTCAAATATATATACCCCCCTTGCCGATATATATTAAATTTTGTGTACTTGACTAGAAATTGTATAACTGGTTTAGTTTAAAATGACAATGGCATATTGTGTGTAGTATCTGTTATAATGGCGCATTTAAAATTAAAANGGGTAATGGAGATCCTGTAGTTTTGGTTGCCATCTCCACAGCTGCCCTACATTTATATAGGTGCATCTCCATTCTGAATTGTAAAATCATATGCGATCGCTTAAGAGGGCACTGTACGAAGGGGTCTTGTAGGTCCTCATACATATTTGACCTGAAATGCAAAACCATCGTGAAGCACTATACTAGTCGATCGTAGCTATAAAATAACCTCACTTAAAATAAAGAAAAGGTGTATACATTGCATATGTTGGTAAGAGTTCCTTCTGTTGATCGACTGATGATCCATTTATCGTTTTCTGCAGCCAGATTCAAATATATATACCCCCCTTGCCGATATATATTAAATTTTGTGTACTTGACTAGAAATTTTATAACTGGTTTAGTTTAAAATGACAATGGCGTATTGTGTGTAGTATCTGTTATAATGGCGCATTTAAAATTAAAATGTGATTAGCTTGCTGTGTGTGGTGTTTGTTTAAAATGAACGAGTTGGTGTGGTACATGAGTCGTTATTATGTCAGTTTGAAGTTTAAATGAGTAGTTGTTTTTATCTGTAAAACTAGAATGGCTGAGTGCAAACTTGCAAACTTGCAATTGCAATACCGAGCCAATATTCACAAAGCGTTGCACAACTTTCAGTAGAATAAACAAAACGAAAAAGCATGTGCATTTTAATAAGTCTGTGATTTCCTGTTGGCATCACCAACCTACTTAAATCTCGAGTGCAGAGGTGTGATGGCCTTGGAGGTTCTATAAAATAACCTCACTTAAAATAAAGAAAAGGTGTATACATTACCTATGTTGGTAAGAATTCCTTCTGTTGAGCGACTGATGATCCATTGATAGTTTTCTGCGGCCAGCTTCAAATATATATACCCCCGACATGGCATCACCAACCTACTTAAATCTCGAGGGCAGAGGCGTGACGGCCCTGGAGGGTCTATAAAATCAACAACTTGCGTAAAAACGAACAAAACGAAAGAGCCTCACGAGTGCGGACACCTTGGCGTTACACAACACTTTCCTTTCACCAACCTACTTAAATCTCGAGTGCAGAGGCATGATGGCTCTGGAGGGTATATAAAATCTACAACTTTCAAAACAACGAACAAAACAAAAGAGCCTCGCGAGCACAAAGAGAGAGGCGAGTTACACAACACCATTTCCAGTCTTCCTCGTGACCTACTAACATTCCTTTCACCAACCTGCTTAAATCTCGAGTGCAGAGGCATGAAGGCTTTGGAGGTTCTATAAAATCTACAAATTAAAAAAAAACGAACAAAACGAAAGAGCCTCACGAGTGCAAAGAGACCGCTGAGTTACACAACACTATTTCCAGTCTTCCTCATGACATACTAACATTTGTGGACACCTTGGAGTTGCACAACTTTCATTAAAATGAACAAAACGAAAGAGCCTTGCACAAGCTAGTGATTCTGAGGCATTGATACATGAAATGCATTAATTATAATCTCTCACTGTAAGCAAGTGAAGGCTTTAGAGTTTCCATGTTTTTATTTTTTTTTGCACTTATTATTAGTTACACAACTCATTTTTACTGGCTGGTTATTGGTTTTGGGTTTAAAATGTAAATGAGTCGTTGTTGGATAGGCAATACGAAATAATCACCGAAATTTTTAGCAAGTCACTCACCGCAATGGGATTGGCCACGAGAAACTAGTGGGAAAAAATTACCAATTTCCAGTAAACATTATTAAAGTGTTTAAAGTGGCTTGCTGTTTGCCTCAGTTTATGACTTTTGATATTGCATTCCGCTTCGACAGCGGTTGGACCTCCCTTGCCGATATATATTGTCTCCATAACAACATGAAAGAGCCAGCTCACAACTCTTGATAACTTTTTTTGTACCTGACTAGGAATCTCACAACTGGTTTAGTTTAGAGAAGTATCATCAGAACAAACAAAGCATTTAAATGACAATGCCTAATTTAAATTTAAAATGTGATTGACTAGCGGTGTGTGATGTCTATTTAAACTGACAATGAGTAGCTGTTTGGGTCAATTTAAAGTGAGAATGGCAGTAGTTGGTTTTCATGTTTAAAAAAAAAGGAAGCTTATGGAAGCCTTGGAGGTTCTATAAATTCTACAACTTTCATAAAAACGAACAAAACGAAAGATCCTTGCACAAACTCTTGATTCCAAGGCATTGATACATGAAATGCATTAATTATAATCCCTCACTGTAAGCCGGCGAAGGCTTTAGAGTTTCCATGTCTTGATTTTTTTTTTGAACTCATTATTATTTACACAACTCATTTTACTAGCTGGTTATTGGTTTTGGATTTAAAATGTAAATGAGTCGTTGTTGGGTATGCAATAGGAAAATTTTTTAGCAACAAGTCACTTCCGCACGGGGATATGCCCAGGGAAACAAATGGCAAAGTGACCAATTGTTGTGTTTACAGTTTGGTTACGCCACAGGAAACAATTAGGTAATTTTCGAAAAAAAATTTAAATGGGAAATTGATACATGAATCGGAACAAGTGAGGCATGGTGGCAATTTCCACCTGTCGGTTTGGATATGAAAACCCACTACTTTTCAATTCAGGTCCTGTTTTCATGTGGATACAGACAAAGAAACTTTTGGTAAAAAAACCAAGTAATTACAGGCAGATTGGATATGCAGGGAGAAATTTTGCATTTGTTTCGGCCTTCTCGGGACTTATGTTGGATACGAAATAGACGACTTTTTGGGTGGGTTTTATGTATCATTGGATACATAATATAATGTTTTTGGGTGATTTGGATACACAATACGAAATAATCACAGCCATAACTCGTCAGCTTGCCATGCTTTGAATTGGGTGCACTTAATAAATTGTTGCATGTTACTGTGTGCATGCCTNTTTAAATGGGAAATTGATACATGAATCGGAACAAGTGAGGCATGGTGGCAATTTCCACCTGTCGGTTTGGATATGCAAACCCACTACTTTTCAATTCAGGTCCTGTTTTCATGTGGATACAGACAAAGAAACTTTTGGTAAAAAAACCAAGTAATTACAGGCAGGTTGGATATGCAGGGAGAAATTTTGCATTTGTTTCGCTCTTCTCGGGACTTATGTTGGATACGAAATAGACGACTTTTTGGGTGGGTTTTATGTATCATTGGATACATAATATAATGTTTTTGGGTGATTTGGATACACAATACGAAATAATCACCGCCATAACTCGTCAGCTTGCCATGCTTTGAATTGGGTGCACTTAATAAATTGTTGCATGTTACTGTGTGCATGCCTNGCCATAACTCGTCAGCTTGCCATGCTTTGAATTGGGTGCACTTAATAAATTGTTGCATGTTACTGTGTGCATGCCTGGTTAATAATGGTCAAAATAAATGTTCATGCATTTTGATAATGTTTTACTCTATCCCCAGGTGTCCTGCTAAACTGCTAGCGTTCGCATGTATCAGTAACTGCTCTCTAACACTGGGAGGAACAAACAGTCTCCACAGATCATTGTTACTGGGTGAACACGTTTCTAAATGGCCATCTATTACACTGCAACAGTCGACAGCCTGCTGGGAGCAATGGTCTTTCTGTTCAGAAGTGAGTGCGCACTCTACCTGCGCTTGCACCATGACACAGTATAGATTAGATACAGTAAGGTCATTGTTAGTGGCCGGTATCTTGTGAAGGCATACCTCACTCAGTGGTTCCGACATGTTTGGTAGCAATATCTCCTCCCACTCTGCGTCGTCCTGCACCACAATGTTGGTGCATGGTGAACTGGCCAGCCGGGTCAGCTTTCTCGGTACCCCTAGCATGGTGGGGAGCTAAACTCAGTAGCATTTGTCGGTGCGAAGCATGCAGCGCTGCTACTCCAATTATGCTCGGTACTACTTGATGGACCATACCATGGCCAAGTACTCACATTCGTTGATGTCGTGCGGGGCCATCCCATTGAAACCGCCGCTGGGTTGAGAGCAGGTTGGTGGGTGGCACGGTGATGATGGCAAATTTGTGGTAGTGCTCTTGGAACCAGTTTATTAGACGAAAAACTTCTGGAGCTGCTTGTGCGCAAGTGCTATTGGGTACTTGTCAATCAGNCTCTTGGAACCAGTTTATTAGACGAAAAACTTCTGGAGCTGCTTGTGCGCAAGTGCTATTGGGTACTTGTCAATCAGTCGCAATTGTTCGGGGTTGGGTTTGTTACCTTCCTCATAGACGACATGCCCAGGAAGTCGATGCTGGTCTTTCCCAGGGTGGCATTTGGCAGTTGTGCATGTAAGGCCATTTATGGCCAACCTATCGAGTACAAGTGACAGGTGGTGTAAGTGCTCCTCCTAACTTGCTGACCATACCANGAAGTCGATGCTGGTCTTTCCGAGGTGGCATTTGGCAGTTGTGCATGTAAGGCCATTTATGGCCAACCTATCGAGTACAAGTGACAGGTGGTGTAAGTGCTACTCCTAACTTGCTGACCATACCACCATGTCGTCCGGGTAGGCGAGTGTAAATTCGCTGGTGAGGTCATCCAACACTCTGACCATCATCGCCTAGGTGGCCAGTGCACACTTAATCCGAATGGCATGACACAGAACTGAGAATACCTGCTGTCGAGGGTCGCGAAAGCTGTCTAGCCACAGTCTTCAAGTTTGATGGGCACTTGCCAATAGTCACTCTTAAGGTCAAGGGATGACATGACCTTGGCTTTCCCTAAGGAACTGAGAACATCTTTGATGCTGATGTATGGTGGTAAGCACTATGCATCACTTGGTTCACTGGCCGAAAATCTAAACAAATCCTCTATGTGCCATCTTTTTTAGGTGCCAGTGTAATGGCGGAATTGTATTCACTGTTTGTTGGTTCAATAACACCATCATTCAACATTTCTTGGATTTGTTGTTTAATAATTCGCAATTGATGTGGAAAATAACTGCATTTTTTAATGTATATAGGCCTGTCTTGCACTAGTTGTATGGCATGCTCAGCTACTGTGGTTTGACTAACGGTGTCGTTTGCTGCAAACACGTCTCGGTGCTCGTCAAGGAGCTAATGAAAAGCTTCCAGGTGTCCGTGTGGTATATTGTTGTTAAAGTCCGCTCATGAAACAGCTGTTACTGTGTCTTCTGGTCGCTGGTCGAAGTTATATACTGTGCGTCGTTCCTTTAGGCCGAAATGGATGCGATGTGCTGGGGGTTCCACAACAGCATTTTACTCAGTAAGTCACAGAACACCAAGGATGGCATCTCCCCTAATTTTCGTGGTAAGAACTACTTTTTTTATTGTTTCTACATCATGTATGCGAACTGTCACTGTGGCTTGTTCTAGTGTGGTACTGGTGTTTTTTTTTGTGAGTAAACAGATTACTTGAGCGGCTGGAGTGATATATTTTGGATGAACGAAACTAGGCTGTTTGAAGTTATGGGAGGCAGCAGTGTCTTTAATTGCATGGCAATGATGACCTCTAATAAACAATAAAATGTGAATTAACTGTCAATGACTGCTACTAACCTGGTTAATTAGTGCTTGTTTCGGTTTCAAGTCGGTAATGTTGTCCAGAACAGGGGTGTGAGGAACATTCGGCTACTTTAACCCCTGCGNGCTTGTTTCGGTTTCAAGTCGGTAATGTTGTCCAGAACAGGGGTGTGAGGAACATTCGGCTACTTTAACCCCTGCTGCCCATTTCCTGGATTGTTGCTTGCATGATTGATTGAGGTGTGGAATGTTAGGGCATGTACTGTGCTAATGGTATTCTTGACCATCGCAATAATGGCACAGGGTTGGCAGTGGTTGGCTTCTGTCCCACTTCTAGTTTGTTTTGTGCACTGTCTGTCACACTATTACTTTTGTTGTCACTTGCACAGGTAAATTTTTCTGTACTCCTTCCTACACTGTAATTTTTGTCCCATTGTTGACCGAAAGAGTGTGTTTTAGTACTGTTTGCACTGCATCCTGTCCCTTCACACTTTCCTGACATTGCTCACGGCTCCATCATGCAGCACTCGTTTCCCGTTCGCAGCATCACTGGCACATATTTCGCTCCCCGATTATCGCGGCACGCATGAATTCAACAAGGCTGCTATTAAGAACTGGTACTAACGTGGCACGACACTCTGGGCGCAGTGTTTCTGCCATCACTTTGAGCACTTCGCACTCGGGCAGGTACGGGTCGAAACGTATGATAAGATGTTCTTTGCTGGTGATAAATGTGTTTAGGTTCTCCGTTGGCTGTTGCTCTTCTAATGTCAGTTTTCTTTGCGCTTGAAGTGATGCAAAGTTTCCTCCAAAGCAGCACTGGAAAGCATGGAGGAACTCCTCCCACTGTAGACTGTAGTGATTGATATATTGCCACAAGGAACACGCTTCTTTGGAGAGTTGTGCCTCAATGCAGCTAGGCCATTCCTTCATGCATGCCCCATAGCATTGCAGGTGTGCTGTACAGTCACTCAGGAATACAAATGGATTTTCTGTAGGTGTTCTTGCAAGGATGGGTAGCAACTGGAATCGTGAGGGCATGGTAAGACTCGTTGGTCCAGGCACAAAGGTTGGGATGGCTGCAGTGGTTTGGTGTTGCCTTCTGCTACTTTGTGGCAGCTGCGGTTCAGTTGTGGCCGCTGCTTTACATTGCCAACACATGAACTTGCCATCTTGTGCTGTCAGTCTCTCGCCAGGTTGCAAACATTGCCTGTGTACATGCACTGCACACACCCTTCATTGTAACACGACACTACTTTCTCCCCCCGGACACACTGGTCAGTGACATTGCATTGGTTGACAGTCGGGACCAGTTAATAAATTTTTGCACACTGTAGAAATGTTTATTGGATTATTATTGCTGTGACACTGCGAGCACTGAAAGTTCCAGTTTTGTACAGTCGCGAGTTAGATCGCAGTTAGGCACGTTGAATGGTAATACTGTAGGCACAAATTACACTAAAGTGTAGCGATACATTGGATTGTGCACAGCAAACTGGAACACAAAATTTAGTTGTTTGGGAACTAAATTTTTGAATTTTGTTGACTGATATTGTCCCAAACATCAAATTTGAACTGGCTTTGAATTTTGTTTATGGTCCATATGTTCGTGGTTGTTTGCAGCACAGTTGCTCATTGGGCTGGTCTTACGACAGCTCTTGAATTACAGTAAGCCTAATTTGTATATTGCCACTACATCCTGTGGGATTGGGTACAAGAATTGCCAACACAGATGTGTCGGGACACCTACAAGTGTCAGGCCAGGATGATAGTCGTGACGCAGCAGCCTAACCTGGCAGTGGAGGTCAAGGGCACGGCCCACCTCTTCGTGGTTGGCCTCACTGTGCCTACTTGGAAGGGTGTACTGCCAGATGGTGGAGGGGGTGCGCACACTTGTGCACACATCCCACTGTGCTGATCGATACTCCCAGCTGGTGTTTTGGTGCTAAAGTGTGAGGAGTTGAGTGCTGGTGCACTCGCTCGCTCTGCTTCATAGTTCACGGAACTGGAGGGTTAGGGATGGTGATGCCTTGCTGTCCTGTTATGGCCGACTTGCTGTACGGGGCCTGTGCTGTTTATGCAATGGAAGCTGAGAAGCTGATAAGCTGATTTTGGTGTGCTTTTATTCTACAGGATGTGACATCTGTGGGTGTCATTCTAGTATCTCGCTGGCATCAGAGCATTGTCCCAGGTTTATCACACTGCTCCTGATGTGCTCTTGATATTGTTTGGGGGGAATAGGTAGGAAAATATCTCAAAGAGCTGTTGAGGTGCTGGGAAATTGTGAGGTTTGTGGAGTTGGATACCCGACTAGACACCAGACACCATCGGCAGGCGATGCCAATTGATGCTGCTGCTGATGATCTCAGGGTACGGAGACTGTTCGCCCGGACGTATGCAGTTCCTTGGTGAAATGTTGGAAGAGTCTCTCACTCCTGATACTTACACGGATAATCCTGTGGGCCTTTTCAGGCTAACCCAATCGCCATAAATTGTAAAAGCTCTGAGTTGAGCTTACTGGCTGTTAAGTAATTTACGTAAAACTGGATGAAGGCGGTGATAGGAGACCTGTGCTCGAAACGCCTGAAGGTAGTGCTTGAAATAAAAGACACAGAGTCTGAAAACTTGCATGTTATTACTATTGCACAGAAACACTTACCTCACTCCAGGTGAACACTTTATATAGACTCTGGCATGCAGCCCATCATAGAGGCAATACTGCGAAAAATACACATTTATGCATAAGAGTGAATTATTGGTGCATTAAGCTTCCCAGGGCGATGCTAATCCCGAGGAAGAAGGGTGGATTCTCCGGGTGCAGAAAGAACAGGTTCAGGTATGCTGCATTAGACTATTGGAGCTAAAGGTGATTGGCGCGAAAACCTGAAGGCACCCGGAGTGCGACTCCTTGATACACTCGACAGTGAATGAATTTGACCAGTACGTGCTGTGCGAACTATGGCAGCACATGGCTCACCCTTCACTGCTTTCTGCTTGCCTGTAACTTGCAAAAATTAAAATGAAATGAACACTTGCATGATAAATTAACAAAATAAATACGTAAATATTCCGTGAATAAAAACAGTTACAATCTACTCTTGGGTGACATGAAATGAGGGTGAAACAACTGAGATTCAAAATACGTAGATTTGAGAATTACGAAATAAAACCCTTAAATACTAGTAGGGACATATCTGAATGTTTTCACTCTTAGGGCCGTATGCAGAGATCTTCCTTTTCTTGTTCTTCAAGGCTTCCTTCTAGAAGGAAGGCAAAAGGAAGGCTTTGCTCCTTTACTTAAAGTATCGTGCAAAGACCCAAAAAGTCTAGTCGTTCCTTTCCTTACCGAAGGAAAGCCTTGTCTCGTCCTTTTCGCGAGGAAGACCGATCTTGTACCGAAGATACACTAACTTTAGTGACGTCATGGAAACGTCATAGTTAACAGCCAATAGAAAGAAGTGCAATATTTTGTGTACCTAAATGTTCTTATGTAGTCTATGGTAATGATATATTGTTTTGATTTTGAAAAATGTCATCAGGTGGAAGGTTTGAGCGTTTTTCAATTAATGAACGAAACATATTATTTGGGCTCGTTCGTACTTATGCGAACGTAATCGAAAATAAGAAAACTGATTGCAGTAACCTGACTGCCAAAAAGGAGACATGGGTCCAAATAGAATGCCAATTCAATTCGCATCCTGATGTTTCCAAGGTAAGGAAGTATTGCATTTTAGTTCATTTGTTTGATATGCAGTATCACCTGTAATATAAATATATACCCTTATAGACAATGGTAAACAGTGCATTGCTTGTACGTACATGTGCTACGAAAATGTTTCATGTTCTGTTGACCATAATTGTATGATTCTATATATTAATACGGGAGAATAGCAGCTGTTTGCATGTTCATACCACAGCAAGGTTAGATCAGTAATATAAAGCGAATGGTTTGCAATAACATCTGAACGTAAGCATATTGTAGCTACATTTTACAACCGAAATACAGGTGAATATCAAACACAACCTCAGTGTGTTGGCATAAGTAACCTGGAAATAATGGGCGAATATGTATTATTACAATGCTGACATGTTAATTATGAATGAAAAAGTAATTTGACAGGATCTTTTGAGATGTACGTATACAATTAGGCACAATGAAAGAAGTCTGTTTGCATCATGTAAGAATCCTTTGATGCATGTCAAATAATGTATATTGTACATTACAATGTACATTATTATTATTAGTGCACTATCCAATTGAGCACATACTTGCCATATGTTTGCTAAAGCTGGGGCTACAATTCATTTATCACAGAATATAGCACACAGACAGTTCTGTCTAAGTTTCATTAAGTGATAATTGAAAAAGAGTTATGTATTGTTTGTATGTTGTCTGCCCTCCAAATTATTGTATGTAATAACTGTTTTCATGTAATGTACGTTTTGTTACACTTTGCAGCGTACCACTGCCCAGCTGAAGAAATGCTGGGACAATGAGAAAACCAAGCGGAAGAAAACCCTTGCTCTTGCCACAAGACAGCGAATGGCCACTGGGGGAGGACCTTTTGTAAACAATCCTGTCACAGAACCAGAGCTGGAAATAGCTTTGGGCGGTGTACTACATTGCGTGGATGATGCGGTAGACGGTGACACAATAGTTTCTGCAGAAGGTGACGCTTGTGTAGAAACTATTATGCCACAGTCTAGTGAGGAAGGCTGCATNCAAACAAGGCATTGGCAGAAGCTGAAGAACAGCGTCTTGCCAATGAACAAGCAGAGGCAGCTCGAGCAGTGCAACATGAGGAACAGGCAATTCAATGCGAATTGCGTCGTCTTCTCGCGTCCTTTCTCGAAGTACCCGTCGTCTACGCACATGCTGAGGAACTGCACGAGCTGCGCAAGAAGCTCCTCACAGAAGCAAATGATGATGTATTGTAGAAACAACTTGTGAGGTTGTTTCTATGATTCACCATTGTATGCATGCTTGTGACATGGTTATAGGCCTCTTGGGGAACTCTCCATGTAAAAAAAGAGTAACGCATTGCGTGCTGTACCTCCAGATGTTTACCACCAGTGGTAGATCTCTAAGGTGATGTGGAAACTGGCACAGAATGGATAACCATAATCAGGTCAGTGCTTTCTTGTTTCATTTTAAGATATTAAATGTGCACAACAGGTATTTCACAAGCTCTTTGAATGCTATATATATATATTTTACTGTATAACTCTATAGATCCCATATGACTATATGTCGGTAGTGTCGGGTCCACTGTACCTCGTCCAATTATATCATGTGAATACACACATAACATAGTTAACGATTAATCAAACCATACACAAAAACAATACAAGATTTGCCAACATAATAATCCAATTAATAAAACATTACAAAAACATGTGTGTGTAACCAATTGTAACCCTAATTCAATGCAACATAAATGTACGTGCGGCATTCTCTACTGGGGCGTTCTCATTATATCCTTTTCTATATGTCTATTCATTCCATGTTTAATATACTACTTTTTTCCTATTCCATTTGTTTTGAGTGTTACATTTAGGCTATAATTGTACCATTATCGGTACTATATTCTTGTTTTAGTTGTCCATTTTTCCACCTTGTGTACATGGCGTGGCCTAAGGAAGAATTTCTATATTTACGTATAACTAGTAGATATCCCTTTATATAAGAGTACTTTCCCTCAATGTCTACTGTCGTGTTTATTGAATATTGTATTTATAAACTGTTTACTGTGTTACACCATTAGTTGGTGTCTTTCCCTTTACCAGGTTTTCATATTTTCAATTTACATTGTTTC
>NQII01000013.1:3841177-3895397 GCA_002778355.1 Clitarchus hookeri
ACTAATTTCGTAATATGTGCCCACCTAACCTAACAGAACCTAACCCCACGATGGGTGAATCACTATTTTACATTTACATTTTACTTTTATAAACTAACCTAGGATTGTTGGGTTTTACACTAACCTACCTAGGAATATTTAGATCTTACACTAATCTAGGATTATAGGGTTTTACACTAACCTAGGATAGTAGGGTTTTAAACTAACCTAGGATGTTTGGGTTTTACACTAAACTACAAATGTAGGATTGTAGGGATTTAAAGGAAGGTAAATTGACTCACAATAGGTAGGGGGCTGGTATAATTCCTCTGACGTTAATAGACGTAAACAAACATATTTCGCAGATTGTTTAAATATGTTCTACATATTTTAACATTGCGCCCTCTTGAATATGAACAAGGTAAGCTGTGCAGAACCCATTAATGCAACCTTTGTTGGTCTAGGACCTTTCGTTCAGAAACGTAAACAAACTGGCTATACCTCTAATTGAGCAATTTTGTTCAATTTGTTTAAATATGTTGTACTTATTTTAAAGCTACGCCCCTAGTATATGCGTTTTCTGCGTGATCAGTAGAGTAGAAATATATCATAATTTTGAATTGTTTTTGTGTTTTTCAGAAAAGCCCCTAAACTTAATAATTACCCACAACATCTTCACTATATAGTTTCTAGGGTTTCCCCTTTCCTCCTGGTTATAGACATTTTACCTTCACTTACATTTATCTTTACACCTATGGCCGTATGCAGAGATCTTCCTTTTCTTGTTCTTCAAGGCTTCCTTCCAGAAGGAAGGCATAAGAATGACTTCGCTCCTTTACTTAAGTATCGTGCAAAGACCCAAAAAGTCTAGTCGTTCCTTTCCTTACCAAAGTAAAGGCTTGTCCCGTCCTTTTCGCGAGGAAGACCGATCATGTACCGAAGATACACGAACTTTAGTGACGTCATGGAAACGTCATAGTTAACAGCCAATAGGAAGAAGTGCAATATTTTGTGTACTTAAATGTTCTTATGTAGTCTATGGTAATGATATATTGTTTTGATTTTGAAACATGTCATCAGCTGGAAGGTTTGAGCGTTTTTCAATTAATGAACGAAACATATTATTTGGGCTCGTTCGTACTTATGCGAACGTAATCGAAAATAAGAAAACTGATTGCAGTAATCTGACTGCCAAAAAGGAGGCATGGGTCAAAATAGAATGCCAATTCAATTCGCATCCTGATGTTACCAAGGAAAGGAAGTATTGCATTTTAGTTCATTTGTTTGAAACGCAGTATCACTTGTAATATAAATATAAACCCTTACAGACAATGGTAAACAGTGCATTGCTTGTACGTACGTGTGTCACGAAAATGTTTAATGTTCTGTTGACCATAATTGTATGATCCTATATATTAATACGGGAGAATAGCAGCTGTTTGCATGTTCATACCACAGCAAGGTTAGATCAGTAATCTAAAGCGAATGGTTTGCAATAACATCTGAACGTAAGCTTATTGTAGCTACATTGTACAACCGAAATACACGTGAATATCAAACACAACCACAGTGTGTTGGCATAAGCAACCTGGAAATAATGGGCAAATATGTATTATTACAATGCTGACATGTTAATTATGAATGGAAAAGTAATTTGACATGATGTTTTGAGATGTACGTATACAATTAGGCACAATGAAAGAAGTCTGTTTGCATCATGTAAGAATCCTTAGATGCATGTCAAATAATGTATATTGTACATTACAATGTACATTATTATTATTAGTGCACTATCCAATTGAGTACATACTTGCCATATGTTTGCTGAAGCTGGGGCTACAATTCATTTATCAAAGAATATAGCACACAGACAGATCTGTGTAAGTTTCGTTAAGTGATAATTGAAACAGAGTTATGTATTGTGTGTATGTTGTCTGCCCTCCACATTATTGTATGTAATAACTGTTTTCAAGTACTGTACGTTTTGTTACACTTTGCAGCGTACCACTGCCCAGCTGAAGAAATGCTGGGACAATGAGAAAACGAAGCGGAAGAAAACCCTTGCTCTTGCCACAAGACAGCGAATGGCCACTGGGGGAGGACCTTTTGTAAACTATCCTGTCACAGAACCAGAGCTGGAAATAGCTTTGGGCGGTGTAGTACATTGCGTGGATGATGCGGTAGACTGTGACACAATAGTTTCTGCAGAAGGTGAAGCTTGTGTAGAAACTATTATGCCACAGTCTAGCGAGGAAGGCTGCATCTCTAATGCCTATTGTGATGAAGTTACTTCTGGCAAATCGCTGGTAGTGAGTGCACCAGAAGAGGCCTCTCGGAGCATTATTCCACCAACACCTGTATCTGGTTCACGTACTAGGCAAAGCTCTAGACGTATACCAACCATAGATGTGGAGTTGGAAAGTAGGATTTCAAAACTTGATCGTTCAGACAGACGTTCACGAAAAGTCCTAGCAATGCAACAGGCTGAAAACAGGCTTCGAATGAGGGCAAACAAGGCATTGGCAGAGGCTGAAGAACAGCATCTTGCCAATGAACAAGCAGAGGCAGCTCGGGCAGTGCAACGTGAGGAACGAGCAATTCAATGCGAATTGCGAGCAGAAGAGCGCAGGGAAGAGCTTCATGCACAGCAGATGCGACATGCTGAGGAACTGCACAAGCTGCGCAAGAAGCTCCTCACAGAAGCAAATGATGATGTATTGTAGAAACAACTTGTGAAGTTGTTTCTATGATTCACCATTGTATGCATGCTTGTGACATGGTTATAGGCCTCCTGGGGAACTCTCCATGTAAGAAAAGAGTAACGCATTGCGTGCTGTACCTCCAGATGTTTACCACCAGTGGTAGATCTCTAAGGTGATGTGGAAACTGGCACAGAATGGATAACCATAATCAGGTCAGTGCTTTATTGTTTCTGTTTGAGCTATTAAATGTGCATGACAGTAAATTAACAAGCTCTTTGAATGCTATACATATATATATTTTTTTTANCTGTTTGAGCTATTAAATGTGCATGACAGTAAATTAACAAGCTCTTTGAATGCTATACATATATATATTTTTTTTTTACTGTATAATTCTATAGATCCCATATGACTATATGAGCCATCACAGCCCAGGTGACATGGAACCGGTTNTTTTTTTTACTGTATAATTCTATAGATCCCATATGACTATATGAGCCATCACAGCCCAGGTGACATGGAACCGGTTAATATAGTACACTATACACACATAACATAGTTAACGATAAATCAAACCATACACAAAAACAATGCAAGCTTTTCCAACATAATAATCCAATTAATAAAACATTACAAAAAAATATGTGTGTAACCAATTGTAACCCTAATTCAATGCAACATAAATGTACGTGCAGCATTCTCAACTGGGGCGTTCTCATTATATCAATTCATTCCATGTTTAATAAACTACTTTTTTCCTATTCCATTTGTTTTGAGCGTTACATTTAGGATATAATTGTACTATTATCTGTACTATATTCTTGTTTTAGTTATCCATTTTTCCCTCTTGTGTACATGGCATGGCCTAAGGAAGCATTTCTATATTTATGTATAACTAGTAGATATCCCTTTACATACGAGTACTTTCACTCAATGTNAGGAAGCATTTCTATATTTATGTATAACTAGTAGATATCCCTTTACATACGAGTACTTTCACTCAATGTCTACTGCCATGTTTATTGAATATTGTATTTATAAACATTGTTTCGGTAATTATTAAGTTTATGGGCTTTTCTTTAAAAATAAACGTAATTAATGGAAAATGGTATATTTCCACTCTACTAATGATGCAGAACACAAATATACTAGGGGCATTAACGTCCGACTAATTTTGTAATATGTGCTCACCTAACCCCATGATGGGTGAATCACTATTTTACATTTATAAACTAACCTAGGATTGTTGGGTTGTACACAAACCTAGGAATATTTGGATCTTACACTAATCTAGGATTATAGGGTTTTACACTAACCTAGGAGGTTTGGGTTTTACACTAAACTACAAATGTAGGATTGTAGGTATTTAAAGGAACCATAAAACACACCAAAACATGGTAAATTGACTCACCTACGTAGGGGGCTGGTNAGGATTGTAGGTATTTAAAGGAACCATAAAACACACCAAAACATGGTAAATTGACTCACCTACGTAGGGGGCTGGTATAATTCCTCTGCCGTTAATAGACGTAAACAAATATATTTCGCAAATTGTTTAAATATGTTCTACGTATTTTAACATTACGCCCTCTTGAATATGAACAACATAAGCTGTGCAGAACCCATTAATGCAACCTTTGTTGGTCTAGGACGTTTCTTTCAGAAACGTAAACAAACTGGCTATACCTCTAATTTCGCAATTTTGTTCAATTTGTTTAAATATGTTGTACTTATTTTAAAGCTATACCCCTAGTATATTCGTTTTCTGCGTGATCAGTAGAGTAGACATATATCATAATTTTGATTTGTTTTTGTGTTTTTCTGAAAAGCCCCTAAACTTAATAATTACCCTCGTCTCATTGTTGTGTGCTGTGCTTGTTGCCAATTTATTTAATTTCTTTTCCCTTAATTTATTTCTCTTGGTTTCTGTTTGTGCCGCACCTTCGCCCGTTTGTGTACTATATTACTTTTCCTTTATGCTACCTTTGTCCGCTTTCCATTTTACTTTCTTATTATAACTTCACACTTACACCTATGGTTGTGCGGGCGCCATAGCCCTGTAGGACACAACATCTNAAGGTCACAACATCTTCACTATATAGTTTCTAGAGTTTCCCCTTTCCACCCGGTTATAGACATTTTACCTTCACTTACATTTATCTTTACACCTATGGTTGTGCGGGCACTGCAATCCCGCATAACACAACATCTACATCAATACGATTTCTAGTGAAAATCCCAAGAAAAGGAAAACATGACAAATATCCCAAGGTGTAACCCACACACATTACATTGTTCCTCTCCTACCCTTTTCCGAGTATATAATTTCATTTTAATTCAATTTACACTAATATCTATGGAAGTGCGGGTGCCTTAGTCCCGCAGGGCACAACCGCCACATTTTACAAATTTCTTAAGGCTCCTTTCTTTTATTGCAGATCACTACATTACCTTTCCCAGTTTATTCTCCTTAAGCAATGTCGTTTTTCATAACTAGTTGGCTTTATTCCATATTCTGTTCCCATAAGGTTTTGTAACCCTGGTTTCTTCCCTAGGCTAGTATCCCAGTAATTTTCCTTCTCCCTGGTATTGTTGTTGTAATTTTGTTCGTTCCTTTGGGGGTTTTGGATAATTTTCCCCCTATGCAGTGCTACTCATCATTGTTTATTTCTGTTACAGTTCACTTATATATCCAGAACGACCATTTCGGTGGAAGANTATGCAGTGCTACTCATCATTGTTTATTTCTGTTACAGTTCACTTATATATCCAGAACGACCATTTCGGTGGAAGAATGGTTTCGTTGACACACATCTACTCTGTATTGACTGTTCTTATTGTATTCAAATTATTGTAACCTGTCTCATTGAAATCAATAAACAACCTATGAAATCAGACATCAAATCAATCAATAAATGTTTTTGAATGCCAAAATACACATGCATAGTTCTTTATTTAGTATTTAGTACAGTAGAACCTCGATTAACCGTCACCCTTTTAACCGTCAGTCTCTATTAACCGCCACCCCGCTAGCGCAAANGTAGTATTTAGTACAGTAGAACCTCGATTAACCGTCACCCTTTTAACCATCAGTCTCTATTAACCGCCACCCCGCTAGCGCAAAAAAAATTGTATGTTTCCGCGTCAGCGCCGAGCCGGATCGTCTGTCGAGGCTCTATGATGAGTAGTGACGACTGTACTGCACACCTGCACTGTGCGTGAGTCATTGGCGGCAAGGGCAGTGACCTTGGGTTTGCGCGCCCACCCCCCCTTACACTGTCTTCTGCATTCCACTGCTACTGTTTCAGTTCAGTACGGTGCGTGGCTTACTACAGTGAACCGAAGTTTTTGCCGATTTCGAGTGCAGTGCCTACTAGTGTTCGTGCTTTACCGTTTATTGTTGACAGTGCTGTTTATACGTAGTGTGGGTTGCTCTTCTGTTATGGCTGAGAAACGGAAACGTGTGGTTTTGGGACTCGACAAAAAACTAGAAATTATTAAACGATTGAAGAAAGGTGAAACAGCTACAAGTCTGGCTCAGATTTATGGTGTTGCAAGAACAACCGTAAATGATTTAAAACGTGATGCAGATAAAATTGAGGAACACGTATCAAAAATGCAAAACACAGATGGAGATGTCAAGACTAGAAAAACAATGAGACCAGCAAAATTTGAACAACTCGATAGTGCTGTTTATCAGTGGTTCGTTCAAGCCCGAAGCCAAGGGATACCCCTTTCTGGACCCATTATAGTGACGAAGGCGATGGACATGAACAAAAAACTAGATGGCGACCCAACCTTCAAAGCCAGCATGGGATGGCTTGAAAAGTTTAAGTTTCGTCACGGCATTCGACAACTGGACATTACCGGCGAAAAACTTAGCTCAGACAGTGCTGTTGTAGAGGGCTTTAGAGCAGAATTTACTGCAAAAATGTACGATCTTAATCTCAGTAGGGAACAAGTGTATAATTGTGACGAAACTGGACTTAACTGGAAAGCTCTGCCACAAAAGACACTGGCTTCATTCTCAGAAAAATCTGCTCCAGGTTTTAAGATCCAAAAAGATCGAATCACTGCAATGGTGTGTGCAAATGCCACAGGCAATCATAGATTACCCTTAGCAGTGATAGGAAAATCTAAAAAACCCCGTGCATTTAAAAATTTGAATTTGAACGCTTTACCAGTAAATTACTATGCTCAAAAAAACGCTTGGATGGACCAAACGATTTTTTTCGACTGGTTTCACAAAGTGTTTGTTCCCCAAGTAAGAGCTCATCTTGCAGAGAAGAAATTACCACAGGAAGCATTGTTGCTCATGGACAACGCCCCTTCCCACCCTTACAATGAACTTCAAAGTGATGACGGTAAAATAAAGTGTTTCTTTCTTCCTGCAAACACAACACCTCTCATTCAGCCCATGGACCAGGGTGTGATTGAGAACATGAAGCGACGCTACAGCGGTATATTTCCACTCTAATAATTTCACAGAATGCGGATTTACTATGGGCATTAACGTATTACCATTACAAACCACTTTTACTAATGTCGTAATATGTGCCCACCTAACCTAATTTTACCTAACCCCGCGATGAGTGANCCATTACAAACCACTTTTACTAATGTCGTAATATGTGCCCACCTAACCTAATTTTACCTAACCCCGCGATGAGTGAATCACTATTTTAGATTTTCAATCTAATCTAGGATTGTAGGGTTTTAATCTAACCAAGGATTGTTGGGTTTATTTAGTATGTTCTGCTTCTTTTATCATTATGCCCTCGTCAATATTAAAAAGGTACGCTGTGCAGAACCCATTTATGTTACTTTTGTGGGTCTACGATGTTGCCTTCAAAAATGCCCCTGTTCTGAATAATTAACTAGAAATAATTAAATTACAATAACACAACACAAATCCTATCTTTATAAAGTGAGACTGTACAATATGGAATAATAATATACAACAATACAATACAGTAACACACTACACTCACATTATAACCTAGGATTATTTAGTGTATGAATGGTTGTTAGCACTGAGGTAAGGTAAGGTGGTTACATTATCACAGTTTTATATTACCCTAGCATATGTGGATGTTTTCTTTTATAATTTAAAGGAGAGTGATAGTGTTTTAGTGCTATGGCTGTCGTGTAACAGTTCATTTGTATTACAAACAATACCTGAGACTAGCGGTGACACACTGCACCTTCTTCAGTAACCTGCAAAAATAACACACAGGATTCTTGAACACACCGCTTTCTAACAACTACCTTTAAGCCCAGATGTAAACAGCTATTTCAAATGTCTGTAGTGCATGTATTCCAGTGCTATATGTACATATATATATAACATATTTATATATGTACATACACATATATATTATTACATGCTGAAGGTTGTTCGTTTTAATGAAGGTCTGGTTTATAAGAAAGTAATTCTGAAAGGTTGTATTTGCATACATGAAACAACTGCAATGGATATAAAACGTGTTTAATTTACATGGTCAAGGCATATACAGTAATACAAAAGCAATCACTTATAAAGTGTACAAATTACAACTACTATTTATTACTAAACAACTACACTGCATTTGTAAATAATACATTTGATCACGATAGAACTGTATGCGCTGTGCCTGATGTCAACATATCATAATGCGTGGAATTATTAGAGTCACTCAATCTTCATATGTACATAACAAGATGATGATGTTCACATGGTATATGATACTGCAAAAGTTCTTTGAAAACATATACATAGATTATTCTAAAATAAAGTTCTTCAATAAACTACCACAACACATTCATGCACCACCTATGATCAATAGTTGTGAAGGTTATCCTTCAAATGTTTTCTGTATAAATTATATAATAATGCTAATTAATTATTTCAGGACAATTGTAGTGGCTACATTGCATTGTTCAAAAGTATGGTATATGAGATTTTTGTGAAGCATATTGTATATAACACACCTAAATGGTATTTTATTTATATTGTATTAGTAAATGGTATTCATATATTACATGCAGTATACTTTGTTTGTAATGTTGTTATGTATTTTAAACACACATGTGTATGATGTAACCATTATGTATTTAAAATGCTTTACTTGTTGATATGTTCTGTTATGTTCTTATATAGATGTTTCATATCAACAAATAAGAAATACATAACATAAATGATTTGTACTGTAACATTTTGTGGCATGTCACACCGGTTTGACACATTTACATTTATTATAACAATATTGGCAATGTGACATGCAATCACATGTAAATGTTGAAAGTTTATTCTGTGCATAGAATTCCAACAGCTTGTTAATTTACTGTCATGCACATTTAATAGCTCAAAAAGAAACAATAAAGCACTTACCTGATTGTGGTTATCCATTCTGTGCTAGTTTCCACATCACCTTAGAGATCTACCACTGGTGGTAAACATTCGGAGGTACAGCACGCAATGCATTACTCTTTTTTTACATGGAGAGTTCCCCAGGAGGCCTATAACCATGTCACAAGTATGCATACTATGTTGAATCATAAAAAGAACTTCACAAGTTGTTTTTACAATACAGCATAATTTGCTTACGTGAGAAAATGAGCATTAACAGATGGAGGATAGTGGTTCTCAATTAAAGTGTCGCTGAATGAATGTAGCTCTGACTTCAGCTCCACTATTATTCCGAGGTGCCACATTCTCCACAGGAACGGGAGGCATGAAATGATCCTCGTCAGCTGGAGGAGGTGGTAGTGGTTCACCATGAGCAACAGCAATGTTGTGTAACACAGCACATGCAGCGATGACCCTGCTGGTTGTATGGAGGCTTGTCCGTAGTCGATGGCCCAAGCATGCAAACCTTCGTTTCCATACTCCGAACAGCCTTTCCACTGTGTTCCTGGTCCTCTTATGTGCTGCGTTGTACCTGTTTTCTGCAGCTGTTGTTGGGACCCGTAATGGTGTGAAGAGAAATGGCAGTTGAGGGTAGCCATTGTCTCCCAGCAGTATTCCTGGCAGAGAGCGATTTTAAAAACGGGTCATCACCCTGCTGTTACTGAATATCCTCGAGTCGTGAGTACTGCCGGGTCACCTAGTCACAATGTCCAGGATCTGTAGGTTAGGGCCTGAGACAACCTGAAAATGTCATTTAACAATGTTATCGAACATAGTAACAACGATAAATGCTGGCAGACAAAAACATTTTAGTATTGGCATATGTAAAATAAATTGTATGGTATTAAATGATTTGTATCCAATAAACATTACACACACAATCCTGTACATAAACAATCATGTGGTAGACATCCCAGCAAACATACCTGAACATTGAGTGACATATATCCTTTCCTATTGCGGTACACCTCTGCAAACTGGCCACCTGGGCTCCTAATGCCAATGTGGGTGCAATCAATGCACCCACTTACACCAGGAAACCCACCATTCACATAGAACAGCCTGTAATTTTCCTGACGTTGTGGCTGTCCAGGGAAATGCACAAACTGCAAGAGGTGCCCAGCCAGTTCAGAGGATACTACCTGTTGCAAAAGTCAATATGTGTAAGAAATGCCTCTGCTTTATTTACACAATTCAACTCAACTACCTGCGAGTAATACAAGACACCTTATTGCAGATATTACTGATTACCACACAAGCTTATTTTAATATTGCATGCCAGACATATTGAGACATATGTAATAAATAAGCACTGAACATCACTACTGTGGTCACAGACATATGACAGATGTTTAAACACGAGAAGATGGACTTAAGTGTAATTTACTATTTACATTGTATAAGATATTTGCCGGTAACAGTAATTATTAGGTTTAGGGGCTTTTCTGAACGAAACGTCCTAGACCAACAAATGTTGCATTATTGGGTTCTGCATAGCTTACCTTGTTCATATTCAAGAGGGCGTAATGTTAAACAAGTAGAACATATTTTAAAACATTGTGAATTGTACGAGCAGTTTGCTTGGTTTGTCTGCATCTATTAACATCTACCGCCGTTATTAATGGCTGCGCATTGCTGATTCCATGCTACATAGCAGCCACGGATGTCTCATTACTGGCATTTTAACGGTCAATTTAAGAACAATCAGTCGCCATTGTATCTTTGCAGCGTAAAACCCAGAATTCCTAGGTTAGTGTAAAACCCTAAAATCCTAGGTTAGTTTAAAACCCTACAATCCAACATTAGTGTAAAACCCAAACATCCTAGGTTAGGGTAAAACCCTAAACTCCTACGTTAGTTAAAAACCCTACAAGCCTAGGTTAGTTAAAAAATGTAAAATAGTGATTCACCCATCGTGGGGTTAGGTTCTGTTAGGTTAGGTGGACACATATTAAGACATTAGTCGTACGTTAATGCCCTTCGTATATTCGTGTTCTGCATCATTAGTAGAGTAGAAATATACCATTTTCCATGATTTATTTTTATTTTACAGAAAAGCACCTAAACATAATAATTACCTTTTTAAGCATCTAATCCAATAGGTACATGTGCATGGATACTCTAGTGGGTACTTTTGGGTTGCATGGCTCAGCTGATTTGCATTCCTTACATAGTATCATTAAGGACTGGATCTGCAAGCTATTATACTAGCATGAACAAACTGCAATACCAATTTCACACCCAACAATTAATTTGGAAGTCAACTGATTTGCGGTAGGGGTCGATACACCACGTACCACAAGCACCACCACTTGGTACAAAATGAACACACCATCAAGTAATAATAATAACCAACAAAATATCGATATTAGGCTACCGCCTGGTTGCGAGCTCTCTCACCTCTCCTCTATCTGACTAAACTCCTATTCCATGAGCTTCCTGAACCTCATACACTGTTTCCTATTATGCTACACTAACCTAGCAGCAAATTTCTATGCAGATACACAAGGATCTCCAAATCTATAGCTTAGCATAATACTTATTAAACAAACATTTGTAATCAGCATGGTATGTTGGCTGCATTAACTTATCACTACTAATATTACAGTGCCCTCAAAGTCCAGGAACAAATAATTGTTCTAAATTATAGGGCACTTAAACTCTGCTTGTAGTACTTAATATGCAACATACATTCTACATTACAGGTAGCTTTAAATCTGCATGTGATACTAAATATACAACATAAATTTAATATCAGTTTATATTTCTTTACCTTTACAATCCTGCTAACCGTTGCCTGATTGACATGGCATAGGTCACCGCACACATTCTGCAACACATAAACATTTGCCATACAATTATATTTAACCTATTCACATCCGAAATGTCATACAAACATGCCTTGCTGGCAATTACATGTTCTATTTGGTGTCTGCAATGCATATTACATACTGCCTCAAACATGTGCAACTATAATGTACAATTAACCTCATTATGATATTACCTACTTAACTAACTAGAATACACACAGAACATGGCATAAAAACTACTTTAAATTGCAACTTTGTTAGAACGTATACACACAAGGAAGATTTATTTTAAACTACCTGCAAATGTAAAACATGTTAATTATGTTAGAAACTTTAAAATGGAATTGGGAACATATCTGTTGATGAAAGCATATTATACAGTAAATTAATATTTAAGTGACAAAAACAATGGTTGACAACTAATAGTGTTTTGTGTTCATGTATTTGGGTTGTAATGGATACTGTATTCCCAATTCGCATATTTCAATTTCATAATTTGGTTACGTACACCTACATTTAGTATTCTGTATATTGGCAACTGATAAATTGCTGTTATGTGTGTATGGAAAGTATTCATATCTTACAGATGTATGTCCTATTTGTCTATTCATATAATTATATTGTAATGGGTACTCTAATTCATATTCTTCGTCTGTTGATAACCGAGATCTTGTATTCCATATATTGTCAAATGACAAATTGCGATTATTTTGTATGGACACTATTAACATCTTACAGATTAGTGTCCTATTTGCTTATGTATTATATTTCATTTGTGTAGTCTGTATTTTTGACAGCTGACAGTTTATTTGTATTCTGGTATTTATATTTGACACGTTACACTCCATATGTATTGAGATTTATGCGATGATAAATAAATAAATACCATTGTCCTAACGACCGGATCATTTAGAGGTTAATGCACTCCGTTCTCATTACAAATGCATACGAAAACCAAATAACACTGTACCCACCTGGAAACTATTGCTGCCATAAAATCGGAGGGCGATAACCACTTTCAGGACTGGTGGTACTGGCAATCCTCTTCTATCTCCGTTATCGGCGGCAACAAGTGGCACAATAGTGTCCATTACAGTGTGTTTCGTGAAACGAAAACGTTTCACAAACTCTATTTCCGAAAAGTATTCGCACAGGTTTTGACCATCGTGCAAATACCGACGAGGACGTTCATAACGTTGACGGTTCTCGACATGCTGAAGAAAATCCAAATGATCTTCGTCAAATAACCTCGCCACTTCGTACTCCATTGCAATCATCACCACTACACAAGACCGTTGTTTACATACTCATTACACTGACCATAAATGGGATGACCACATTAATTTTTCAGAGTTTAAAATAAGCAATGAAATAATTCCCATATGGTAATTATAATAAATGTTCATCATTTACACATAGCATACATCACATTTACTCTTTAATTGAACGTTACAAATTATTAAGTAGGTGTTATTTTCGATGGTTCGGCCTCCATCTTTCTTAAGGAAGCTTAAAGNAATTGAACGTTACAAATTATTAAGTAGGTGTTATTTTCGATGGTTCGGCCTCCATCTTTCTTAAGGAAGCTTAAAGGCACGCATTGGGCAGCCTAATTTCTCGCCACTTCATTTCCTTAAGTTAAAGGTCGCCTTCAACAAGTTACGCTTAAGGGAGGTTCTTGCATTGTAATGAAGGCTTCCTTGTTGATTTAAGGCCGCCTTCGTGAAAAAGGAAGATCTCTGCATACGGCCCTTAGTGTGTCTTTCCTTACTTAAAAATACTTACCTTGAAATTTCCCTATAAATTATATACACTGGGTCTGCCATTATGCACCCTCACCCACCAGTTGTGGAAAGGGGGTATGAGGTTGGGCAGAACTGCTCTGCACTTTCACACATATGCACTGTGCTCGTGCCGGCCCTCATGGTGCACTGCAGGTAAACCAGTATGGTCTATGCGGCAGACCTGCGGTGTGGAAAATAGTCTGGCATACAGGATGCAGTCATGTGTCAAAACAATGCTATTTATTCCAGTCTTTGAAATTATATTATGGATTTTTAGTTTAATACCACACTCCCACTACAGACAGCTAGTGCTAAACGAGTGACTCTCGACAATGTCTGAATTGAATCTTACATAATGACATATAAAAATAAAAAATTTCTGTAAATTTTTATTGACACCTGAAACCAGAGTTTCTGTAACCTGGGTTTCGGTCAGCAGATTTTGTGTACGATATATATGTCGCCAAAGTGAAGTTTCACCATTTATGTAAACCGAGGATTGTAATTCGGGTCTCGCATAGAATGTTAGGTTTCGAGCATAGTATAAAAAATGAAACTCCAGTTTCGTTTGTAAATATGATACGAAATGTACAAATAGGATATGTCGAAGTGTAACACAAGATGTTGAATTGATATAAAATAATGTATGTAAATGCAGAGTGATTATATAATTTTGCTGTAGGTACGAAAATAACAAATCACAATAAATACATTGTACCATAAAAAAATATTTACAAAATACCTTTTTTTTATTTTTTTTATCAAGAAAAGTATGCGGTTTTAAATAACATTTCTTAAAAAATTTTATGACCTTCTGTAAAATGTATTTCCTTTTCGTATCACCATTACAAAAATGATTTTTTTTTCCATTGCTTTATACTAGTGATTTCCGGTATAAAACCATATANTTTTCGTATCACCATTACAAAAATGATTTTTTTTTCCATTGTTTTATACTAGTGATTTCCGGTATAAAACCATATATACGAAACACAAGTTTCTAAAATGGAATTTCGTATGACGATGAAACACTTCTCTAAAACCTTAATTTGGAATTTCTGTTTCCGAAATTGATGATTCGGCTGACTGTATAAACTTACTACTTGTCATTTCGGACAAGGCCTCAGTATTACATGTTCGTACATACCGCCAAAACTGGGCGAATACACTGCAATGGCTGCACAAATGTCGTATTACTTGACTCCGTGTGCAAATTTACACCCGCTTACATAAACTGAGAATACGGGTCCNTTTCGTATCACCATTACAAAAATGATTTTTTTTTCCATTGCTTTATACTAGTGATTTCCGGTATAAAACCATATACGAAACACAAGTTTCTAAAATGGAATTTCGTATGACGATGAAACACTTCTCTAAAACCTTAATTTGGAATTTCTGTTTCCGAAATTGATGATTCGGCTGACTGTATAAACTTACTACTTGTCATTTCGGACAAGGCCTCAGTATTACATTTTCGTACATACCGCCAAAACTGGGCGAATACACTGCAGTGGCTGCACAAATGTCGTATTACTTGACTCCGTGTGCAAATTTACACCCGCTTACATAAACTGAGAATACGGGTCCNTGGCTGCACAAATGTCGTATTACTTGACTCCGTGTGCAAATTTACACCCGCTTACATAAACTGAGAATACGGGTCCTTCACAGCCAAACACTGCACAACATTACACTGCACTGCGCAGCACTGCACTACACTACACATTCTATGGTTGAGACAAACGAAGCTATAGAATGGGTGGTTTAAAATGATTGTCTGTTTTTACTTGCCTCCTTTCCGCACATCTTTGAGAGTTTACACACTTGTCTTCATGAAACCACTGACAGCAAGTAAAAAACATGAAAAGAGCAATATGGCCTCATGTTATATAGATTTTCTTTCATGTTTGCAAATTATTTGAAATGTGTAAATTGTTTTAGAGAAGATAATTTCCATTTTAAATCTACACATTGAATAAAATATTGGGCAATTAGTCGTGGAAAATATATTAATTTGCCGGACATAGCTTTAAATATTAAACAAATACAGTTAATAATTGGACTGATCAGCCCCTGGAGATATTCAAATAAAGCTTCCAAATATTAAATAAGAGCATATTATAGTGCGTTGGTGTTCGCCTTAAGAATACAATGTTGCGTCAACATCCGCTGCCTTCCCAAGCTAGCCAGCCGCGTGAAACTAATAGGTATGTATTTACTTGCATGTTAGGTGTTAGTTCGTTTAAAATGCTGAGAAACTGTGTGTTATATTCCTGCGCCTACCCACATTGTGTAGTGTTAGTCATTTGTTTACCTGTAAATGTTAGGTGCAAATAAATAATTATTTACTACTTGTTTATCTGATGCCGGTAGTCTGAACTAACGTGATTGTAGCACATACGTTGATTGTTTATATGTCGGTGTAACTTGCAGCAGTTGTATTTTATTGTTTTTGAATTTTGAACTACTTTTCGTATAAAATATTTTTTTGTGTGTTAGTTTTTTTCAAGGGGAACGGAATGCTTGTCATACACGTCCATTTCACAATGCTATTTTTGTCAAGTTCGAAGTTCAGAAGCCGCGAAACGGTTCGTGATGATGTACCATTGCTAATATATATGAATATTTTTTGTCGCATCATAAATGTACCGTTGTTGGGATTGCCATTTAGGAATATAGGCCTACACGGGGTTAGTGTACAACCCCATACCGTGTGTTTACACACCGGTTATAACGTCACTAATATGGCGCCGATGACGTTACATTTTTTTTTTTTACTATTGCTCCATCCCTTTCCTCTGACAATCTAACGGGGCATCCACAGGAATTTGGAAGTTTTCGGGCAGGGACACTTTCAGCGTTTATGGATGTGGTTATTGGGAAGTACACTTAAGCCCATACACCCAAGTGTACTAAGCTATACAATATATGGTATAGGTAAATACACTTACACCTATCTGTTGAAGTGTACTACATGATACCAATTGTGGTATCGGGAAGTACATTTGAGCCCATCCACCCAAATATACTATCCAATACTATGACTGCAAAGACTCGTTAACACTACAGAACCCTAACCTAACGCGACGTACCTACAACACTGTCTATTACACCCTTCAAAGTATTTTATGGTACCATACTTTGCAATCAGATAGTTCATTAAAAATAGCAAATGCTCGTTGCCACTATATTTACCCAACATTACCTAGCTACATCTGTTCCTAAACATACACAATAATTCACTGCAAACTGATTGCTATTTACAACTGGCAAACACACTTTGATATTTCAGATACCTAACTTAATATTACCTACCTACAACACAGTTTATTACACTCTACAAACCATTAAACAATACCATCCATTGTAATCCCATTGATTAAAAACTTCCACGACTTGTCAACTACAGTACACCAACCTAACATTACCTAGCAACAAACGTTTATTACACCCTTCAGAATATTATACAATACCATTCTCTGATATCTAATTATTAATCAGAAATGGCAAATACTAGTTACCACTACAGAATCCTGACCTAACAATACCTACATACAACACTGTTTATTGCACCCGATACACACATTTATATTTAAGTCTCTCCACACTTACCTCTACCAAACATGTCCATTTTTTTTCCAACATGGGTAATAATTAAGTAAAGGGACTTTTCTGTAAAAAAAAAAAAAATTCACGGAAAATGGTACATTTCTACACTACTAATGACGCAGAACACGAATATACGAGTGGCATGAATGTACAACTAATTCCGTAGTATGTGCCCACCTAACCTAACAAAACCTAACCCCATGATGGGTGAATCACTATTTTACATTTTTTAACTAACCTAGGATTGTAGGGGTTTACCCTAACCTACGATTTTAGGGTTTTACACTAACCTATGATTTTAGGGTTTTACACTAACTTAGAATTGTAGGGTTATACACTTACCTAGGATTTTAAGGTTTTAAACTAACCTAGGATTTTAGGGTTTTGAACTAACCTAGGATTGTAAGGTTTTACACTAACCTGTTATTATAGAATTTTACACTAACCTAGGATTGTAGGGTTTTACACTAAACTACGAATTTAGGATTTTAGGGATTTAAAGGAACCGTAAAACACACCAAACGAATATCAATTAACTCACCTAGGTAGGCGGCTGGTACAATTAGTTTGTCAACGGCCAATTCAACCATACCTCACTCAAAGAAACACCATGTTACACTAAAACGCCACATACGCGAATATAAAGCACTGAAGCACTCGTTCACAGCCAAATATTACGCACTGAAGCACTCATTCATAAGTGAATATAACGCACAGAAGCACTCGTTCTTGCTTTCTCCGTTTTAAATCCGCCGGATTGGGATGTCACGACTCACCCCGGCAAAGACACAATGGCTACTGAGCTGTTTCAAAAATTTCCGTTAACAACGCGTCACTGTAATGTAACAATACCCACAAGCCAATAAAGTGACTGCAGGAATCATGGCGTCCGCTGTAAACAAAGCGGGGGACTACTCATATTTTTAACTTTTTTTTTTTTATACGTTCTACTTATTTTAACATGACGCCCTCCTGAATATTAAGTAGGTAAGTTGTGCAGAATCCATTAATGCTACTTTAGTTTATCTAGGACATTTCCTTCAGAAAAGTCACTAAACTTAATAATTACAGACGTGGTAATTATTTAGTTTAGAAGCTTTTCTGAAAAACTAAAAAAAAAATTCAAAATTATGATATATTTCTACTCTACTAATCACTTAGAACACGAATATACTAGGGGCGTTGCTTTGAAATAAGTACAACATATTAAAAAAAAATTGAACAAAATTGCAAAATGAGCAGTATAGCCAGTTTGTTTACGTTTCTGAACGAAACGTCCTAGACCAACAAAAGTTGCATTAATGGCTTCTGCACAGCTTACCTTGTTCATATTCAAGGGGGCGTAATGTTAAAATAAATAGAACATATTTAAAAAACTTGCAAAATATGTTGTTTACATCTATTAACGTCAGAGGAATTACACCAGCCCCCTACCTAGGTGAGTCAATTTACCTTATTTTGATGTGTTTAACGGTTCTTTTAAATCCCTACAAGGTAATTATCTAGTTTAGGGGCTTTTCTGAAAAACACAATAAAAATTTAAAATTATGATATATTTCTACTCTACTAATGATGCAGAACACGAATATACTAGGGGCATTAACGTCCGACTAATTTCGTAATATGTGCCCACCTAACCTAACAAAACCTAACCCCACGATGGGCGAATCACTATTTTACATTTTTAAACTAACCTAGGATTGTTGGGTTTTACACTAACCTATGATGTTAGGGTTTTAAACTAACCTAGGATAGTAGGGTTTTACACTAACCTAGGATGTTTGGGTTTTATACTAACCTAGGATGTTTGGGTTTTACACTAACCTAGGATGTTTGGGTTTTACACTAAAATACGAATGTAGGATTGCAGGGATTTAAAGGAACCGTAAAACACACCAAAAGAATGTAAATTGACTCACCTAGGTAGGGGGCTGGTATAATTCCTCTGACGTTAATAGACACAAACAAACATATTTCGCAAGTTTTTTTTAATATGTTCTACTTATTTTAACACTACGGCCGCTTCAATATCAACTAGGTAAGCTATGCTGAATTCATTAAAACAACTTTTGTTGGCATAAAACGTTTCGTTCATAAACGTAAACAAACTGTCAGAAACAGTCATCTCACAAACTTGTTCAATTTTTAAAAATATGTTGCACTTATTTTAAAGCAATGCCCCTAGTATATTCGTGTTCTGCATCATTAGTAGAGTAGAAATATATCATAATTCTAAATTTTTATTGTGTTTTTCAGAAAAGCCCCTAAACTAGATAATTACCCCCTACAATCCTACATTCGTAATTTAGTGTAAAACCCAAACATCCTAGGTTAGTGTAAAACCTTACTATCCTAGGTTAGTGTAACCCTACAATCCTAGGTTAGTGTAAAATCCAAAAAAAATCTTAGGTTAGTGTAAAACCCAACAATCCTAGGTTAGTTTAAAAATGTAAAATAGTGATTCACCCATCGTGGGGTTAGGTTCTGTTAGGTTAGGTGGGCACATATTACGAAATTAGTCGGACGTTAATGCCCCTAGTATATTCGTGTTCTACGTGATTAGTAGAATGGAAATATATCATAATTTTGAGTTTTTCAGAAAAGCTTCTAAACTTAATAATTACCCAGTTTAGCATCACAATTGAGTCTAACAAGCTTACAAAAGATGTTTAAAAATGTTTCCGTCTACTTCCATACACTTGGCCGCACACTTATGAACCACACGTGTTGCTCTACGTAGCTGCACACTGCTGTCTTTTATTTCTGTAGCTGCATGCATGATATGCACAAGTAGTTCCTCATGTGTTTGTGCAGTCCTTTGGTAAACAATATCCGTCATCCATCCCCATACGCAATAATCTAGGCATTTTCAATTTGACGAATTACTCTGTAAACCTACATAACCCTGCGCCTGCAAAAAATTGACTTTCTAAATGCTTTTACTTAAAAATATCAGAATTTACCTAAGATTAAGTAACAAGTTGGTGAATAGTGATTTGTGTAACTGAAATCTTACACCTTTGAAAATATGGTTATTAATAACCTCCTTTATTAAGAAAATGAGGGTTGCCACCCTATGTTTGCATCAAATATTGTAACAATAAGCTGTAAACAATTTAAGACAAATTGTAAATCACCTTGTTTAAACCAACAGGAAAGGTTGTCTTGATGATAATAATAGGCTATAATTATATATTCCAACTTGCAGTTAATGTTATCACCCGGTGGCAAGCACTTCCTTTCCTAATTCCTTTTCGCTCTCCAGTCCCTTCCTAAATCACCCGAGACCCTTCACCAACATGGACTACCTTCCCTTTTCCATCCACCTTCGTAACCTCTGAAACTTTCTACTTTTTGTGCTTGCCCCCCTGTACAGCCCCTTGGCTGTGTGTCCACTTCCCCTATTCTCCCTCTCTGTTCACCAACCTGTACATCCTGACCAGCCTTTCCACTCTTCGTCTGCCCCTTAGCACCATGTCAACTCCATCAAGGATAGCGTAAAATTAATTTCATCCTCACCTCTTTGCCCCTTCCTTCCCCATTTGCCTTTAACCCACCTTGCTGATCTTCTTCGCAGCTTCTCCAGCTCCCATACCTCCTTCCACATATGGGTCTCAAATTACTGCTGTATATTTTATCTACCTAATCATAGCTTTATAAGTATTCTGCTTCACCTCCCCACCAACCAAATGCAAGATCCTTTCCATCATTCTCAAAGCCCCTCTTCCCTTTGATACAACTCTCTGTACTTGTGTTTTCAACCTAAGATCACCCTGAATCACCACCTATCTCGTGCCCTTGCCTTTTATCGGTTCTTTCATTCATTCCCCTCTTCCTAGTGAGCCTAACAATCTTTGTGTTTGGTACATTACTCTTCACTATATTCCTCTCTGTCCACCTCCACGTTTATTCTATGCCCTGCAAATTATTCTCTCCCCACCCACCTCTGAATACAGCACACAATTGTCCACAAACAGCCTTACATTGCCACCTACCATTCTCCCCAGGTCTTTAAACATAATGGTGAACAACAAGGGGCCCAACACACTACCCTGCAGATCATATGATGTAACCCACCTTCCTCTGACAAGGACTCCCGCACTTTCACCCTCTGTTTTCTCTCCTTCTCTCCCTAGGAAGTTCCCTATCCAATCCACTAACTACTTATCATCCAGTAGCTCATCCACTTTTTTTGCATCAAAATCCCACCAGGCACCTTATCAAAGGCCTTCTCAAAACTATGAAGCAGGCATCCACCTGCTTTCCTCTATCTACTGCCTGCACCAAATCCTCCAGCAGTCCAGCAAGGTGCATCCTATGAGTAACATGCTGTAAAACCATGTTGGTATTCTTGCAGCCAGTTAGTTTGGTTCATAACAACTACCACATACTGTACCTGAATATACTAGGTGTGCAATGAATAGAGGGAGTAGAGGGCATGGGCACCATGATGCAGAGAATGGCAACACAGCTAGTCAACAGAGGCTTAGTTCAGGCAGTATAAATACCAACAAGATGGTGAGGAGGGTGCTGGGGCAGTGCTGGATGTCTTGTTGGTAAGGCCTGGCAATGCTGTAGTTGGTGTAGTTGTATTGGATGCAATCAATGATCATGACATTCCTGTGGTGGAATAGGGCTTGGAGGGATGTAGGTAGAACAAGCTAAAGATAGGGTGGTGTTACAGTATCCGCGAGGAAACAAGAAAGGGGGCAGAAAACTTCCCGAGAGAAAGGTTTCTCAGGTGGGCTCAGGAGAAAAATGTGGAAGGATTGTGGGGAAAATTTAGAAGGATAATGGAGGTAATATTGGAGAAATTGGTACCAAACAAAAAGGATGAGGACTGGGGAAATCCACAAAATTATGGAAGGGAAATCCAAAGAATTAAAACTAAGTGGAGTAACAGGAGGATGGAAACTGTTAAGGAATGGATGAAACAGATGGGAAGGGAGCTAGAGAGAAAGATCAAACATGAAAAGAATGAAAACTGGGGGAACATAATAGAGGAAGGAAAAGGCAAAGAATGGTGGATTTTGTTTGGGTATATTAATATGATAAAGGAGGGGAGGAGGAAGGTATCCAGATTCTGAAAGGTATGGATAGCTTTCCTGCAACAATAAAAAAGAAGAAACTGAGATGCTGCAAGCTCAGTACTTGTACATGTTTGAGGTACAGAATTATTGGAATAGGGAGGGTATTGGAGACTGGGGGTTATATAGTGCTCTTAGGATGAGTGGGTGTAAGATAGCAATGGTAATCAGGGGGTTGAAGAGTTAGTGGGAGAGAGGTGGTTTGATATATAATAGTGGTGTTAAGCAGATCACTAGAGGAGGGTAAGATGCTGCAACGATGGAAGGAGGCCTTGCTGGTCCCAATATATATGCTGGGAGAGGATAAAGAAAGGCCGGGCAGCTACAGGCCGGCGAGTCTCACATCATACCAAGAAAATATTGGAGAAACAATCTGTGCAGTTTGTGTACAGGAATGGCCATTTGTTTACATCTTATGATGACACTTATATTGGTAAATGTTATGATTTTTATTTCAATGTTTACAGCTGTCAGATTAATATATTTCTTTTTTGTTTACATTCAGAATGCCAGGTGAAAATATATTATGATTTCTTTAATTATCTATCATAATTTTTCAAAATTTTTATTTATCTGAAAATTTTAATGTCACAGAAGTATGTAATTACTCTCTTTCAGTGCGAGTTATTTCTCTTTATCAAGATATAACATTTGTATACTGATAAGTCTTAATTGCTAAGAGATCACCTGTGTTAATTTTTATAGGTAAGATTTCCTTATCAGGAAGCTCTTAATTCCATGGATTTTTGCACTGGATATGATTTTACTTTTATGATCCCTGTCACTCTCTCTCTCTCAATTGTCAGTAGCAGTCAGTCATGTAGGATTAGCACCTACATATTTTATTTAAATTTTCTGTTTGACCCCATATCCTAATATAGGTGATGATGGAGGAGAGACGTCGTCAGTACTATAAATGCATGCTGGCAAAAGAAATTGCCTAAAAAGCATCAGTACATAATTTTGAGTGAATAATATTTTCTAGCTGGTGTCCCAAGGGGATGCTTATGACGCCATCAATGCGGATTCTTCAGAAGCATAAGACTTATACTTTCAAGTCTTATCCAGAGGTCTATGTGTTTCAAATGTGTGGAATTTTGCCATTAACTGTTTAAGATTTGAAGAGTGATTTTTATTAATTAAATTTGGATACAGAACATTCCAGAATTACTGAGGAGAGAACTTTTGCTTTCATACTATGCTAGTTGGCGCAATTCCAATGTTAAGTTTATTGGAAAAGAATTTTTACTTAATGAAAGGATTTAAAGTCAGTGTATTATATTAAAGAATGAATTTTCCAATCAAGAAACTAAATTTCACTGAACAAATTAATGCTCGTGTAATGCTGTTCTTGAGTCTTGCTAACTTAGAGAGCGTGAAATTAAGTTACATATTCTCTGAGAAATTTGCTACATGAAACACGTTTACTGTCATAAAGATATATAATATTTAATTTCGATAATTTTCTGATAATTTAAAATGTTCACCCATATCATATACTTATTTGTCCAGCATTTTTCAAGAGACAGTAATAAAATCCTTTTCAAACCAATTGAATAACAGAGTTAATTTGTGTAGAATTAGAGAATGTTGATCTTATTGAAAGGGTAAGAGTTCTCTTTCTATGTATGTTCTGTCACAGCATATTTCTACTAAAGGTAAAATCAATTTTACTTACCTTTTAAAGGATTGAGATTAGTGTTCAATTTATGTCTGATAAAAGCGTATGATATTTGTCCATTGCTATGTTAAATTGCCGGTTGTGTTCTATGTGAGTGTCTTTTGGGTTGCCAGGCAACTTCTCAGAGGAATTTGGTTGATTTTCTTATGTACAAAGCCCCCCATCCACACTTACTGTGTTCAATCATGGTCACTTACCATTTAAACACTCATAAAACTTTTGTACAACCCTACAATAATTTTCACATTTCATTTACTTTGTTATATATAAAATATATTTAAACAATTTTTTTTTAAAGAGTGGCGAGCCAACGTGGGGTCCTAAAAAGTTCAAACTTTTATTTGATTAATAATGAGCAACGGACCCGAAAGAGAGCTATACTTTTTACGTAGTTCCCTGTGCGAGGCTAACGATGCTGAAGCTGGTGACAACATGGTAGATAATAATTCAGTTAGTGTGCCTGATACCCCCTTATTTATTGATGAAATGAGCACAGATGTAATTGAGAACATCTTCCACAAAAATGTTTGTAAATAATGCATTTTCAGAAAAAGCCACGGGATATGTGGGTACAAGTGAAATCCCAAATACATTACCAGACACACACTCAGAAGCGAATACCCCTATTATATTACAGACTCTGATGCAATGCTTAAACTCATTTAAACATAGTTTGAAAACCGAATTAAGTAAAATATTGAACAAAATTTGGAACTACAATTTGAAACACAAGAACATAAGTTTGAAACTGCTACACGTAATTTTCAAAATTAATTACAATAACAAAATGAATTTATTGTTGAAACACAAAATCAGAAATTTAATCTTCTGAATAAACAGTTTGAAACACAAAAACGTGAAAAAGAAGTCGCTACACGTAATTTGTTAGGGAAATTAAGTGAGCTGAAAACTGAATTAACTACTAACATGCAAACATTATGTGCAGATTTTACTAGCACACGTAATACAGTATCTGAATTAAAAATTCAAGTTGATAAACTAGCCCCGAATCACAACACACAAGCCGTATTTGTTGAACAGCTTTGTGAAAGTTTTGAAAGGCTAGAAGTACGTGTAGATGAGTGCAATACACATACTTTATTGCAAACAGAAGACACTTCCAGTAAACTTACCTTACAAGAGGAGCTTCAAAACACGCAAAACTCTCTTGTTACCTCACAAAGCTGTGTTGAAAGCAAACCAGAGGAAGCTACTGGCATTCCTTTTGAGGAAAACACTGATGTGCAAGTTGTTGGTACAGTGTTTGTATTGCCAGATAGCAATGAAACGAGTCTGAGCAAACGAGCTTTGCTATCTACTAAGTACACTTGTACACCTGCACTGAGTAGTTGTCAAGTACAGACCATGATTACTGTACATCTTGGTCATGTAAGACCCATAGCTACCCTCACAAAAAGCTACCACAGTACACAAAATTTTGTACAACATGAGCAAGATGTATCTACTGTTTATACCCACTCTGTGCAAGTGAGTACAGGATATTTCCAGCTGTGGAAACGTGGAAGTTGTACCCAGGTTTGTCGCGAAGTTGACATCACATTATCCATTGTCTGGCAGGACCAGTGTATTCCTTCCTGACCCAGGTGGTAAAGCTGACCCAGATGGAAATGCATCCCAGGAGAAAATGCATCCACACTGGAGAATGATTTCAAGATTTAGGGCTTGAGTATTTTTCCACGAGACGTTCTGCCATGACTTGACGTGTGTTTAACGCCAGAAGATTCGCGAGGAAGTAGAAGGATTATTAAGAAAACACCTGTATACTGCAACTGAAAGTCGCAAGAAACAACACAAGACTAGCAGGTTGTGCAAGTTCGAGCTAAATTAATTAGTTCTACGAAAAACTAATTCAATCAGTTCTTTTGGGAAAATGTCGCTAGAAAATAATTTTTGGTCTTTTAAGGTCTTTATCGCATTACAGGTGTAATGTGCAATAATCGTTATGAGTTGTCTACTCTAGAAGGAACTTCAGTGGTGGACAAGTATAATATTACGCAATTGAAACCTTATCGGAAGCCCAGCATTGAGTTATAAGTTACCCAGCAATGACTAAATATGAAGTCAACGCATGACGAGCCAATGATACTTGTAGATAGCTTGTCCAGGAGATATTTCAAGCTTATCAATAGTCTGCAAGATGCTTAATTGCCTGTAGTAATGCCCTCTCAATGTGAGAAGTCTTGAGCTATTATCATTAATACGGCCTAGTGTTATGCTGTTATTGATACTGAAGGGTCTTATGTCTATGTATTATGTTTTGAGGATATTGTGTCTTACGTATTTTGTGTATTTGCAACTGTCAAGATATGTTGTATTGTTGTACAGTGGAGTCTCGGTTAACCGTCAGTAAACTGACACAACAAGTAAAATAATAAAATTGGATACAAAAAACAAACTTAATAAACTACAAATGAAATAACTTTTTTCTCGCTTAATATTAGATCAAATTAAGCGCATTATTGAGTTGAACAATACGTATACTGTACTGTAATACTTTTGTCAATGAATACCCAGTAAAAATACATTCTGTGCGGTGCGGAATGCGAATGACTCACATATTTTGTTTATGTATGTTCTACATACCGGTGATTCTACAAAAATTGGGTAACTCGATGTCATCAATCAATAGTTGAGGCATTTTATTACATTTTGTTTATGTCTCATGGTATTATAATAAAACTAAACCCTATCTATTTGGTCACCCAATTTAAAAGAATTACTCCAAAAATAAGTTAATAAAACAACACAATAAATCCTCAAAACGTCAGTCCGTTGGCGTGTCATAATGCCAAAACCACTTAGTCAAGTGGATGCAGACAAAAATACAATTATATTTACAGTAATCATTTTATTTCACTACAATCTTTAATATATTTACGAATGTATATCACAAATTTTATCATAGTAACTGCAATTGAACATTTAAAAAAAAATACAAAAACTTTGTCATACGATTCATCCGTCAGTCCATTGTGTGATTTTAAAATTTGAAATTCCCGCGATATATCCCTTATTCAAAGATGGCAATCTTTCAGTTTTGAATGTTGGTAGTAAAGTTAGCTGCAAAACGCGCCATTTGCTCGGCAGCCATTACGTTGATAGTGCCAGTGGCGAAGTTATCGCGTGTGGCTGTGTGGATCCAGTCAAATTATTGGTAATGTGGAAAGTCATTTTCTACCATGTTAATGTTTTATTTTGCTTTAAACATGGTTAAGTGTGAGTAGTAAAAATGTTACCTCTTAGGTATTGAAAATACCGATGGAAACAATAGTTTCAATTATAACCTCAAATTTATATCTGATTCATCAGTACTTTGTCGTCAGTCCCATGTCTGGCATTGCAGTCAGCGGACTGACGTGTTGCCAGAGTACTGACGGGTATTTAGTTCAGAGCCTTTTTATTAGAAATATTATTGTGCATTGAAGTTTGTTTTACTTATTACAGGCTAAAACATCATGCCGCCTGCAAAAAAAGAGAAAAAATTGTCCAGGGAAGAAATATTGAAAAAGAAAAGGGACAATGAAAAGGCTTGTTTAGTAAGGATTAAAGCTAATCCAATTAAATTAGCCGAGTACAAAGAAAAACAAAGGTTGCAGTACTTAAAAAAGAAGGAGAAAGGGCAAAGAAAAACTGTTAAATGCATGACGCCTCGGGAGCTACGTATAAATAGAAAAAAGTGGAAACAGTATTCGTCAAATTATAGAAAAAAACAAGTGTTGAACCGGAACACAAGAACTTTTTTGCATCAGAATACACCTTCAACCACTGACGATGAAGGACCGCCAATTGTTCCTGAAGAAAATAGACGAAACATTTGCGAAGACCAAAGACAGGAAGAAGCTAAAAAGAGAAGTCAAAGACAGAGAAAGCACAGAAACAAGCAATTAAAGAAAAAGGATGCCGTTATTTCAAAACTTAAATCTAAATTAAACACTCAGCATCAAAAATATAAACGAGTTAAAAAACAATTAAAGAAAGTCATAAAATNAAATTAAACACTCAGCATCAAAAATATAAACGAGTTAAAAAACAATTAAAGAAAGTCATAAAATCTGTTGAAAAACACCAAAAACGAGAATTGAAGAAATGGGTGAAGATATTACTAAAAATAACGAATTAGTCAAGAAAGCCCTTTTCGGTGAAGTCATGAAAAGTCAACTTGAAGAAAACTACTCAAACACAAAGAGTCATAAAGAAAAAAGGGAATTTAAACAGGTCATATCTGGAAGAGTAGTGAACAAATACAAACTATGGCGAATCAAAAATAAAGCTGTGACATATAAAAAAGTTGGACATAATCTTTCAAAGCAAAAAATAACAAACGGAAAAAAGACAATTCAAAAGGTTGTTCAGGAGTTTTTAGAAGATGATGCTAATAGCCGCCAAGCAGCCGGAAAGAAGGAATTTATATCTCGGAAACAAATTAAAAAACAGAAGCGATACTTGCTTGATAGTTTGATAAACCTTTACAAAAAGTTTTTAAAAACGGTTCCATTTAAAATCAGTTATTCTCTATTTACTCGACTAAGACCATTTTGGGTCGTACCCCCTACTTTGTCAAACNGATAGTTTGATAAACCTTTACAAAATGTTTTTAAAAACTGTTCCATTTAAAATCAGTTATTCTCTATTTACTCAACTAAGACCTTTTTGGGTCATACCCCCTACTTTGTCAAACCGCGACACATGTGCTTGCACAATCCACGAAAACATGGACCTCAAACTTGCTGCTCTGAAAAATGCAAATATACTTAAAACTGTAAGTAATCATCAAAGTATGCTGGAAATGCTTTGTTGCGATCGATACGCTGAAAAGTGTCTAGAGAGGACATGTGAGGACTGTTGCTCCAAAACTTTACCCTACACAGAATTGGATAATTCAAAGCCCATCTTATTCGAACAGTGGGTAAATAAAAAGGACGCCATAATTGATCTCAAGACAAAAAAAGAACGGTTTGTTACGAAATATAAAAAAGAAGCATGTGAAATCTCGCCCAAAGATCTCATTTTGAAACTTGAAGGAGATATGGGGAATTTTTTCTGCCATTCTTTTTACATAGTTCACCAGTACAATGTGATTAAACAACTGAAGGAATCTTTATCTGAAAACGATGCGATAGTACACATGGACTTTTCAGAAAACTTTTGTACTAAGTACAATTAGGAAATCCAATCCTTTTGTTTTGGCAGTTCGCGTACCCAAATTTCGCTACACACATTTGTAGTGTACCTAAAAAACTCTGTTATTTCACACTGCACCATGTCATTAAATCTGTTACATAATGTCGGAGCTATTTGGGCCCATCTGAAACCAGTACTAACATCACTGCCACCAAACATTAACCATGTTCACTTTCTTAGTGACGGTTCCGTGACACAATATAGGAACAAGACAATGTTTTACGTGCTGGGCTGCAAGCTGGAACAAATGTATCCTAACATTATGACATATACCTGGAACTATCACGAGGCTGGCCATGGAAAGGGGGCACCCGATGGTGTAGGCGCCACATGTAAGCGAACAGCTGATCAAGTGATCGCTACAGGAGGTGACGTAACTGATCTTAAAGAGTTTGTTGCGGTGATTCGCGAGAGATGCCAAGGTATACGAGCAGATGTGATTGAAGCAGATGAAATTGAGCAAATGAACACCGTAATTAACGAAAAGCCGTCTGCATTTGTTGCTTTTAAGGGGACACTATTAGTGCATCAGGTAACCGGCTCTGCTTATTTTCCAAACCAGATTACAATGAAGTCACTTAGTTGTTTTTGCCACCATGATGGATGTGACCATTACAAGCTAGGAACTATTAAGTATGAGACAGAACAGCCGGATACACATCAAGATACAACGATCGTATTCACTGACTCAGAAGACGATAATCTGCAAATATCTGCCTACGTGAGAAACACCAATGGCAACCCTAGCTTGGAACATAATTCATCTATGCCAGGAGTTAGCGACTATTCAAAAGCACAACAAGAAAATCACTATAGCAGTGGTGATTATGTCTTGGTCAAATATGTAGCACGAAGAACAGAATATCATTATGCGGGTATCTGCTCTTCTGTTGACGATGAAGATGGTGAATTGAGAATTACGTTCCTCAAAATTTGTAACAAGGATGGCACCCTGTTTAAATTGGACGAAAGTGATGTGTCAGATGTACCAGTGGACCAGGTATTAAAAAAACTACCAGTACCAAACTTAGTTACCAAAGGTAACAGGGTATTTTACCAATTCAAAGAGAAGATTGACGTTTTTGAAAAGTAATTGTTATTATTTTTAGAAGATATTTTATTTGCAGCAAAAAAGCTGATTATTGTTTATTTTTAAAGTCGTTTTACTTTGTGATTGTAAACCAAAGTACAAGAAAAGATACTAATTAAGTTTGTTTATTTCTATGAATCTATATATTGTTAAGAAAACCTAGCTCAAAGTAATTGAAGTTGGTATTATAAATGTTAAAAGACTGTTTAGAAGACTGAGTTACTAGGTACTTACAGTATTACATAATTATAGGTAATGTTAATAGAAACTGTGATTTGAATGTTGAACTGTGTGCAATTACAATGTTCTAAGATATTTGGTCTCAAACATGTTTAAAGTAACAATAAATCTTATATTTTCCAATCAAATGGTGTATTTAATCAGTACCATGTCACCCTCATCAGTCCTCTGGTAGTCAAATTCAGAAAAATTCAAATAACTCACTACATAATTTAAAAAGTGACTGGCCCCATCTAGAACAGTATATTGATTAGATTACCCATCTCCTCATACCAAAATCAGTTAAATTACTGTTAAAAACCATACTAATCAAAATGAGGTCAAAAGTTATCCAACTTTTGTATAATCACCCATACGTAGAATCGTTCCGTCTTCCTCACCACCCTACTGGAATTCCTAGACACTCATCCGCCTTCCCATTCCTACAGTCAGTTCAGTAGCCACTTAGTCAGCAAGTCATTGTCCTCAGTTTGTTGTCAAAGTGTAGTGTGTAAAATGTCTGAAAAACGGAAACATGTTGTATTGGGACTGCGTAAAGGAGAAAGCGCGACAAGTATCGCTCTGCTATATGGAATCGGGCGGACGACAGTTAATGATATTAAGAAAGATGCAGATAAAATCGAAAGTAATGTTTCAAAAATGCAAACGACAGACGGAGATGTCAAACTAAGAAAAACGATGAAGCCAGCAAAACTGGACCAACTGGATACAGTAATGTATCAGTGGTTCATTCAAGCCCGCAGTCAAGGGATACCAGTTTCTGGGCCCATAATAATGGCTAAAGCTATCGAGATGAACAAGAAGTTTGATGGGGATCCTTCATTATAAAGTTAAGGGTCGACATGGAATGAGGCAGTTGGACATATCTGGTGAAAAACTTAAGCGCTGATAGTACAGTCATTGTAGAATATAGGGAAAAACTAATGAAAGAAATAAAATATAGGAATTTGGTCAGAGAGCAGGTTTACAACTGTGATGAAACTGGCCTAAATTGGAAAGCACTTCCCGCGAAAACCTTATCCTCCTTATCGGAAAAATATGCACCTGGTTTTAAAATGCCAAAAGACTGCATAACTTTTGTGGTGTGTACAAATGCAAATGGTAAATATAGATTTCCTTTACTAGTCATTGAGAAATCTAAAAATCTTCGAGCTTTCAAAAATATGAATTTAAACGTCTTACCTACCAAATATAATGCACAAAATAGTGGTTGGATGAGCCAGGATATATTTAATGAGTAGTTCCACAGTGTGTTTGTGCCAAATGTAAAATCACATTTAAAATCGATCGGATTGCTTGAAGAAGCCATGTTATTAATGGACAGTGCACAAACTCATCCTTCTCATGACTTANGTGCACCAACTCATCCTTCTCATGACTTACAAAGTTATGATGGAAAAATTACGTGCCACTTTTTGCCTGTTAACACTACCCCACTAATTCAGCCCATGGATCAGGGTATTATTGAAAGCATGAAGCGACGTTATTGAAAATTCTTTATTCAAAAAGTTGTTTGCGTTGGGGATGAATTAATAAGTGTAAAGCAGTTTTGGAGGTCATACACTATTAAAGATGCAATTTTTTAATGTTGCTGAAGCCTGGCAAGATATACCAGAAGAAACATATAAAAGGGCTGGAACAAACTGTGGCCTGAGACTGTAAATGAGAATAAGGCCATAAACAAATCTGGAAATTATGAGGAAATTTTACTTCTGTGTCAGGGGATTCCAGGTGGAGAAAACACATCAATAGGTGAAGTAAGTGAATGGCTGGGAATTGACAGATTTGATGGAGGTTTTGAAATATTAAATGATGAGGAACTTTTATTAAGTGCAACACATGAGGTAGAATGTTTAAGTGAAGAAGAAGAGGATGATACACTCAAGGATTGCCCCAAAATAATTAGCCACAGTGATGCTGAAAACATGTTTTCCAAGTACACTGATTGGTACGAGCAACTAGAAGAGGCAGACGCTACACAGATATTACTCCTACGTAAGATACGCAACACTGCAGCAACAAAAGCCAGTGGAGTATTACAACAAAGGAAAATGACACTTTTTTAGGTAGGATTATACTACTGAGCATAAATACTGTATTCAATTTTGTTATTTTATCAACATAATAAGCAGAAGTCTACAATATTTAATATCAAATACATACTGTGCTGTACACACAGTACTTCAATTGATTGCTACCTGTTTAAAATATAGTGCTAAATATTGTATACATTATTATCACTAGTATCTGTTGTGTCTTTGAGGGGGGAGGGGGCATTTCTATTATTGAGTTGAAGCTCAGGTTTTAAAGTTTGTAAATGAAATAATGAAAATTTTGTATAATAAATATGTATTGTACCTTGAGCTCCCACTTTCATCACTGCTATTTCACCTTTTCCCACAGTCTGTTTCAAGAATTCTTTGCCAGGTGAAGTGATGTCTCAGAATCCATCTCTTCTTTACGGAGGTAGTATGTCCTGCCAGTAGAACATTTTGTATCCACAAGGGTCAAAATCTGGCCGATTGAAACTTCAAATACGTCTTCTACATCTTGCGGGTAAGAGAAGGATGGAGTAGGTCTGGCAGGATGGAGTAATTTCAATTTCACTGTCTCTTTGGCAGAGTCCTTCGACAAAATTAATGCAAGCCACCACTGGTCTTNAACAAAATTAATGCAAGCCACCACTGGTCTTCATAGTTGCATGTTACATGTCCCTTATTTTTTCAAATGTTAGCCTTTGTTTGATATCTCCTCCTGACAAAGAAAACTTCACATGACTCTATTGAATGAAAATACTTTTGCCAGTATTTCTTTACCTGATTCAGGAAGAAAGGCGTGGAATTTCTTGGTGCCTGGTATAAGTTTGGTAGAAAGAAATCACTCTTCAAGCAATTTTGCTTCTACTTGGTGGNGGGTAAGAGAAGGATGGAGTAGGTCTGGCAGGATGGAGTAATTTCAATTTCACTGTCTCTTTGGCAGAGTCCTTCGACAAAATTAATGCAAGCCACCACTGGTCTTCATAGTTGCATGTCCCTTATTTTTTAAAATGTTAGCCTTTGTTTGATATCTCCTCCTGACAAAGAAAACTTCACATGACTCTATTGAATGAAAATACCTTTGCCAGTATTTCTTTACCTGATTCAGGAAGAAAGGTGTGGAATTTCTTGGTGCCTGGTATAAGTTTGGTAGAAAGAAATCACTCTTCAAGCAATTTTGCTTCTACTTGGTGGNGTGGAATTTCTTGGTGCCTGGTATAAGTTTGGTAGAAAGAAATCACTCTTCAAGCAATTTTGCTTCTACTTGGTGGTCTTGAGTGGATTAAAAAATGAACTCTGGACTTAACGTTTACTTTATACCACATGAATTACTGTGATGGTGTCATTATTTGATCTTCATATAGTCGTTGGAGACTTGTCCTCGTTGCAAGTTTTTTCACTGTCCCCCGTAAGCCATCACATACCCAATTTTCCATGTGCTGTTGTATAGAAATGCCACTCAACCTTGATTTCAAACTCATTTTCATGATGGCATATGTTTGAAAAGTGTTTTCTGATTGATTGCATGCCGCATTTATGGTGACTGCTATCAGACACATCACTATCGTATCATGCAGTCACATGGCAAGTAGTGTAGCACCTTCCTGTGTATTTTGCCTACCTGTCTGGCCACTCAACTGTTCAAAATTTCTGCATTGATTTCTATTGAACGGTTTATCCTAGTGTGTTTCGACAAGGCAACCTTTTCTGTTGTAAATTAGCTGATTCTCGATTTGTTCAAACAAATTGTTTACAGCTGGTTGTTATGAAGTTTCGTGCAAACATAGTGTGGTAACTCTCATTTTCATATTGAAGGGTTGTGATATTAACTGCATTTTCAGAGTATGAGATCTCCATTATACAAAATCACTGTTAACCATCTTGTTACTTAATTGCAAGTAATTTGTGATATTTTTAACTGAAAGCACTTCTAAACTCTATTTTTGAGATGTGCATTCTCCCTTAATAATTACTCGAAGTAAAGTGGTACATAGGTTTTAGTTTTACATTTTCATCAGGAATAATACGTTGGAGTTCGATGGTGTTGTTCAAAAACATCCTGTATACAAATTAATTTTATCCATCATGGCAACGGCGATTATTAAAAAAATATTTTCTTTAAAATAAAATTTAAGGCTGTGTCCCAATTTACAATTTAGTAATTGGTAATTAAGTATGGTTCAATTGGAAATTTGTAAATGGCTACTGGTTTATGACAATGGTGCAATCTGTCGAGTAAAGTGGTAGGTTGCATTGCATAACACACACTGGCAGGACATTTCCACAAGATTGATTGCATAAATGAATGAATAAACAAGTAAATACATGAGAAAACACCTGTCTAAAGTACTGTAAACTTTGAACCTGCTGGGATAACATTGAACCACTCAATTTTTGTTGTGGTGTCATTTGATGCCATTTGGTTTACATTTACCGTAGGCAGGGGTGACTTTGTGACACAGAATTTTGACTGTTGTTTATTATTCCTTCCATTTCAATGAGGCTATTTGTAATGTTCATTGGTTCAATTGGCACCACTGAATATCTGAAAAATCCCATTGAAATAGGGAGACATGTGATATTTGGCTCACAAAGTGACACCCGCTTACATCACATTCCACAATGTGTCATTGGCATTAATGCACACAGTTATTTACTTAACATATACAGCATATTTAGGAAACGTGTACAAACTTGGGCACATGATTCGTGACCGGAAAAGAGAAAGAATGATATAGGACACCCATGGTCCATCTCAAATAATAAGGGCTGCAGTAGCCCTTAAAGGCAGAGGGTAACAAGCATTTTACGTGGGATATTATGCAAAGTACTTGCGTCAGAGCAATACAGATTGGTGTACGTATTAATTAAACCAATATCTTGGATAAAAGGAAGTTATGGTATGTCGTACACACCCCCATCATATAAATAATAGGGGTTGGCACCCTTTGTTTGCATGCAAAATTTACACCATGAGGTTAAATTAATTGTGGATACCATCGGATGAAGCAGGACGTCGTAATTAGCAATTAAGACCCCCTAGATGCAACTCTCTAGGACCCATCGGTTCCAGTTAAATCACAAACTAAGTGTTCAGTGGTAGCAATACCATGGCCTGGTGAGTAGGCAACCCTTCCTNATCGGTTCCAGTTAAATCACAAACTAAGTGTTCAGTGGTAGCAATACCATGGCCTGGTGAGTAGGCAACCCTTCCTGCACCTGGAGAAATACAGCGGGGATTCCCAGCCGAATTAGTTTCACCTGGAACCAACATGCAGCAAACAGATTAACATTAGGAAATGTGCTACACCAAAGTGTAGCTGTGTAGGTGGTAGATTGTGCAGCATATGGTAGAAATGAAGAAAACAGTGTGTTGGTTGCACTGGCTAACTGTGACTGTATCCGTGATGTACAATGCATTCAGTGTTGCGATACATTGAGCGTAGTGATAATGTCTTAATGGACTCAGTAGCATGACTGTACTAATGTGTGTAAATACATTTAAATTCCATGACGTAGCAATGCGTCATCGGTACTGAAGGCCCTACCTTACAGCACAACAGAACAGACACTGCAATCATTTGAGATATGCAGGTGGCATANATCGGTTCCAGTTAAATCACAAACTAAGTGTTCAGTGGTAGCAATACCATGGCCTGGTGAGTAGGCAACCCTTCCCGCACCTGGAGAAATACAGCGGGGATTCCCAGCCGAATTAGTTTCACCTGGAACCAACATGCAGCAAACAGATTAACATTTGGAAATGTGCTACACCAAAGTGTAGCTGTGTAGGTGGTAGATTGTGCAGCATATGGTAGAAATGAAGAAAACAGTGTGTTGGTTGCACTGGCTAACTGTGACTGTATCCGTGATGTACAATGCATTCAGTGTTGCGATACATTGAGAGTAGTGATAATGTCTTAATGGACTCAGTAGCATGACTGTACTAATGTGTGTAAATACATTTAAATTCCATGACGTAGCAATGCATCATCGGTACTGAAGGCCCTACCTTACAGCACAACAGAACAGACACTGCAATCATTTGAGATATGCAGGTGGCATANTCATCGGTACTGAAGGCCCTACCTTACAGCACAACAGAACAGACACTGCAATCATTTGAGATATGCAGGTGGCATATCACAACCAATTTCACAACAAATGTTCAAAATGTGCCCCTCCAATGTCAATGCAGTAGTTCATATGGCGTATTAGAGACTGACAGGCGCGTTGAAAAACTCCTGGTGTCTCCCGCACTTTATTGCAGGTCGCCATGACCCTCGCTAACAGGTCCTCTTCAGGTGCTATGGGTGTCTCATACACACACGCCTTAAGAAATCTCCAAATCCAGCAGTCTAATGGTGTTAGGTCCAGGGAATGTGGTGGCCAAGCACGAGATCCACCCCATCCTATCCAACAAGTAGGATTTGCTGTGTTGAGGTGATCATGCACAATTCTGGTGAAATGGGGTGGTGCCCCATCGTGGTGCAGCCACATCCATTCTCTGATGTTGAGCAGAACATCCTTCAGTAACTATGGCATACGTGATGCAAATACAGTAGCCTCTCGGCCACCATACTTATATATTTTAATGCAACGCTCTTAGCCTTGAGCCATCCCGTGCTTTGGCCGCCCACTCTGCAAGGAAGAGGGATCACGCCCTCTCATTGCAGGTGTCCCAGCCATGCACCTGAGGTAACCAAATCCAAAGCCCCAACTTGATACACAAGTATGGCTGAAAGAACCCTTCCACAAGGTTCTGAGACCCTTGTACTCAGACACCAAGCGTGTGGTGTGGCCGGGGTACTACCCAGACCCCTAGTGTCTCTCCAAGACACAACTGGAGCGGGTTGCCGCTCACCCTCGGTCCTTCTTTAAGAGGGGAAATCCATCTAGACCTCCTCCAGCATACAGAGTAAACCACTGCCAGCACGAGTCCAACCTCTAGTGATCGGTACACCAGAGAACCTCTGGTGGGGCCAACCCGATCAGCCTGTGATCCCACTTACTTTCCATGGCACTAGTGGGTTTTCAGTTAACCGACCACCCCACCAATGCTCTGCATGCCCAACGAAAGGGCAGAGTACAATTGACTTGGAGCGGCATACGTCTTAGATTTATCGGGAATGGCGAAGTCGGGGATAGAAGCCCTCGCTCTGAATTTGAAGAATTTTCATAGTTTTCACTTAAATGTCTTCCTGCTGTCATCACAGCCTCCAAGCCATCGCCACCACTTCCTACCACTAGTAATATAATTGGAGGAGCCGTCATCTGGCACTGACCATTATCATACATGGGAATTTCTTCACACAGGAAATTCCTGTCTTGGGCCCCATCTGCCTGAATGCCAAGTGGTCGGGCCTAGGTACTATCGGCCCAAACCATCACGGCAGATACCCCTTATCAGCCATGAGGAAACTGGTTCCCATAGGGAGACGGGCGGCGGAGCCCAATTTGCAAAGCACAGGGTTGGCACTAGTAGCCTTGGGTCACCATGGGTGGAGAGAGGCTATAAGAGACACATCATCCACCCTTTCTAGGGCCGATGCGGCAACCAGGCTCGGCTACTATAGCATAGTACTGCCACACCACCTCAAACGCCCGGAAACTTTCCTCTTGAAGGAGTCACCGACCCGTAACCCCCAGTAACTGTGGCAATTGGAACTGCAGGAAATCATAATATTTAAATCCTGACACATTGTTTGGATGCAAGAATGGGCCAATAACATTGCCCCCAACTATGCCGGCCCAAGTGGTGCTGGCAAAGTAGTGCTGGTAGTCTATCGTTACAGTTGCATGTGGGTTGGAGTCATCCCACATGTGGAAATTTCTACTGTTACAAAAGTATTCCTTTGTGAATGTGGCTTTGTCTGTAAACATTAAAATCACCGGGAAATCAGGATCAATTTCACACTGCTGCATGAGCCACCGGCAAAATTCTAGCAAAGGGGCATAATCTGCTGGCCCCATTGCTTGTACTCTACGTACATGGTATGGTCGCAGCAACTGTTCATGGAGGACACACCATAGTGTGCCATTTGATAATTCTCCACGCGATCGCGCAGGTGCTCGTCAAAGTGTTGTCCACTACGTTCTCTAAGACCGCCTCTTTNATTTGATAATTCTCCACGCGATCGCGCAGGTGCTCGTCAAAGTGTTGTCCACTACGTTCTCTAAGACCGCCTCTTTAAACTGCGAGTGCAGATGGTTCTTGGTCGACCAGGTCCACACAGTGGCTGAAACGTGCCTGTTTCTCGTAGTCGCTGTGTAAGGTGTGCGAATGTCTGGTGGTTTGGCTGACATTGTGCAGGGTATTTTTAGCTGTACACATGCACAGCTGCCCTGCTGTTGCCTCTCACTTCACCATACACCAAGCCCATATCAGTCATTTCAGAATTTGTGTACTCATCTATGTTCATGTCTGCAGTATCTAGTGAATCGAAGCAGTGACAGGCTGTGAATAACAGTCCTCTCGGCTAGACGGGGCAGGAAACTACACTGCTCAGGAGGGGGGAAAGGGGAACTGGCTGTAACGTGTAACATTATGCATCATACCACCAACATATGCTCACCACCAGGTGCAGAACGTGTTGCCTACCCACCAGGCCATGGTCTTGCTACCACTGTACCCTTCGTTTGCATTTTACATGGAAACAGTGGGTCCTAGAGAGTTGCAACTAGGGGTCCTTTTGTCCTAATTACGACATCCTGCTTCATCAGATGGTATCCACAATCAATTAAACCTTACGGTGTAAACGTTGCATGCAATAAAAGGGTGCCAACCCCTATTATTTATATGATGGGGATGTGTACGATGTACCATACCTTCCTTTTATCCAAGATCTTGGTATAATTAATCCGTATATCAATCTTGTTCCTCTAACGCATGTACTTTGCATACTATCCCACATAATATGCTTGTTGCCCTTGTGAGGGATGGAGGTCTTAATGCAAAACAATAAAAGAATTAAATTTAATTATTGATTTATTCACACTGAAATTATTAACACATTAAATTATCTATCTCCACTATTACTCTTTTTATTCTCAGTGAGCGCAATATTTAATGTGTATCTCAATTCTAATTAAAGTCCTTAATATCTCTATATTGGTTGTAGTCACGTAATTCATACCAGGGTTGGCTAGTGTAAACCAAGTGGTTTTTTTAAACAAACCTAATGATTTTTCCTAAAGTAAACTTTCATGTTTTTTTTAAATAGATCATCTCAATCTTTAATGCCAGGTTGATTTCCTTTCCAATAACAGAAATTTGGTCATTAATGTTACTTTGTAACTTCCAGGAACAAATAATTCTGTATTAATCAAGACCTAATAATTAAAATTATCTGAATAAGTTATAAACCATATCCAGCAAAATGTGGTTCTGAAATAAAAAACATAATTCAGTAGTGTAATACCCATTATTTGGGAAATCCGAACTGTATCATATATCCCCATTCTGATAGGGATCTCCATTCTGTGGGAAGTACCCTTAAAATATGCAGACTTGCTGGACTTCAATTATTTGATATTATAAATGTACTGGTTCAACATGAGTGGCAGGAAGCATGATGTTGTATGGCTTTCATTTGAAGGAGTCAAGAAAAGTGTGAGGGTGTAAAAAATGTGGCATTAAACTTGAAAGTCAAGTCCTCAGATTGAAAAATTACCTATCAAAATGAGACAGTTCAATTATGCAAGATGAAGATGATGCAGCTAAGATCCATCAAGTGTAAAATGGTCTCATAATTTAATCAACTAAAAAAATGGCTTCATGTTAAATTTATTACTTGGTCCTTAATTTAAAACAAAACTGAGACATTTTAGATATACTTTGAAGATTTACTTCTTAATACTATCACCTCAGCAAGGACGACTTTGACTAATACATACATGTGTAAAAATAGATAACATTTTATATTTAACTTTAAAACCAGAACTATATGGTTACACTTGTTTTACACTTCAACTTTGTAGCCATCTCCTCACTTACAGGTGTGCTTCCTTTCACTCCATCAGCCAGAATAATGCGACACGACCAGTTCCACTTCATACAAATTTCCATAGATTATACATTACAACACAACTATAAAGTACCATACTAATATCATTATTAAGTTTGCCCATACGTTTTTTTCCTTTCTGCTGCAATCACATTGCCATCATAATTTTTAATAGAAGTAACACAATTAACAATGGTCTTGCAGTTGGACTTTTATTGATGTTTTTAATAGCCTTAAATAATATTTTATGGTGTTTAATATGGTTCTGTAGTTGTTGGGCTATTATGTTGTGTATCAAAAACAGTTTACACTATATGTGTAAGTTATGTTATGTGGATGGAAAATATGAAACTCTGTTTCTTCTAGTTCACTCATATTTTCTAGGCTAGGTCAACAGCTATAATGTTGCGATACAGTAATGGATTTCTTGCAACTATTACACAGATCTACTCTTGGTTACTACATTTAAGATTTGAGTCATCCAGTTACAAAACACACTATGTCCACATAATTTAAAAATTGAGGGGAAGCAGTCATCATGTTAAGGACATTATACTTCACATACAAACCATCTCATACCATTACAAAATCCAGTATTTACCTTAGAAAAAGAGGTTTGTAGTTTGGGAACTTTTCCAGAAGCCACTAATGTCAATGGATATTATGAAACAAGACTAGTTATGTCCGCAGTATAACAAAATACGTTATGTCTAATACATATTCTGTACCGTCAAATGTGTGCTGTTACAAACTCCATCATGTGCACTGATCTCTGAAAATCATTATAGTGTTACACTATTATCTTTGCATTTGTAATACTCTGAAGTAAGTCTATTTTGACTGTTGGTAGCAGTGGTTTGCTCAAGTACCGCTACTAATAAACAACAAGGGTTTGTGGTCGTATTCATCCAAAGGTTAGGAAATATCATACTGTAACAGTTAGTTTGGTTAAAGTTTGATTGATAATGATTATATTTATTTGAGTTATGGAACAAGATTTAGGAAGATTAATGCAAACTCCATGGAGTATAATGCCTGCCTCTCCATCAAAGGCACGAAAGAGGACAGCAAATCCTTCAAAGTGGGAAAAAAGCTAAGGAGAAACGATTGAGGTCAGTAGCCCTTTTATTGTTCTTCAAATTTATATTTTTTTTTTAGATTGCATTTTACAATACCTAGTTTCATTGTTTTGTTGCAGATATTGTAGCAAGGGGTTCCTGAAACTACCAAACTGTAAACACAAGAAAGGCCCATTCAAATGCAGTTCCCTGAGCTTGCAGGATATTCTCCGCATGCACCAGATGTTTTATGCTGATGCAGACCTGGCAAAGCAGAACAATCACATCCTTAGTCACGTAACAGTTGTGACTCCAAACTGCAAGCATCCACGCAGTGGTGTAAACAATGGGAAAGAGGTAACAATTTTTTCATATGTAGACTTAAGGAAGGAAAGGTGACGAGAGTGCAGGTATGCAAAAATGTATTTATTGAGACATTGGATATAGCAAAGATTGCATGCAAAATCTGTGCAAAATGTTATTACACACAGGTTCGACACCTAAAGAGACCAAGGGAGATGACCACAGATATCACCATTATACAGAGAAATGAAAAGCAGTGAAAGAATTTAGAGTCCCTGTTGCCGATTGAAAGCCATTACTGTAGAAGCAAAAACGTTAATCTGCTGTATTTACTAAGTGATCTAACAATAACTGAACTGTGTGATATGTTAAACAAGGATAAGTCTGAGGTACACAGTGTTGTACGACTATATTTTCGGTCAGTATTTAACACAGAATACAACATTGGCTTTGGTAGTCCAGCTGTAGATGCTTGCTCAAATTGCATGCTGCTAAAGGAACAGATCAAGGCTTCTAATGATCCGCAAGAAAAAGACGCTCTAAAGACAAAACTATACTTCCATACAATGAAAGCAGGTGCATTTTATACAACACTAAAGGTTGCTGAGGAAGGAGTAAAAATTCAGAGTTTTGACTGCCAAAAAGAATTTATTTTTGTCAAAGTTGTGTGACCAATCAGCTTATTATCTCCAGGAATTATACACTGAAGAGCCAAAAAAACTGGTACACCTGCCTAATATCGTGTAGGGCCCCCGCGAGCACTCAGAAGTGCCACAAAACGACGTGGCCTGGACTCGAATAATGTCTGAAGCTATGCAGGAGGCAATTCACACCATGAATCCTGCAGGGCAGTCCACAAATCCATAGGAGTGCGAGGCGGTGGAGATATTTTCTGAACAGCATATTGCAAGGCATCCCAGATATGCTCAATAATGTTCATGTCTGGTGATTTAGACGGCCAATGGAAGTGTCTAAAGTCAGAAGAGTGTTCCTGGAGCCACTCGGTAGCAACTCTCGAAGTGTGGGGTGTCGCATTGTCCTGCTGGAATTGTCCACATCCGTCGGAATGCACAATGGACATGAATGAGTGCAGGTGATCGGACAGGATGCTTACGTATCTGTCACCTGTCAGAGTTGTATCTAGACGTATCAGGGGTCCCATTTCACGCCAACTGCACACGTCCCATACCATGACAGAGCCTCCACCAGCTTGAACAGTCCCCTGTTGACATGTAGGGTCCATGGATTCATGAGGATGTCTCCATGCCCGATACAATTGGAAACGAGGCTCGTCAGACCAGGCAACATGTTTCCAGTCATCAACAGTACAATGGCGGTGTTGGCGAGCCCAGGCGAGGCGTAAAGCTTTGTGTCTTGCAGTCAACAACGGTACATGAGTTGGCCTTCGGCTCCGAAAGCCCATATCAATGATGGTCCGTTGAATAGTTTGCATGCTGTAACTTGTTGATGCACCAGCATTGAAATCTGCACCAATTTGAGGAAGGGTTGCACGTCTGTCACGTTTAATGATTCTCGTCGGTCGTCGTTTGTCCCGTTATAAACTGACTTACTGAGTGCACTTCTCATGCGTAAAGTTAATTTGTACTCTCACAGCACCACATGTTAAGTTGGGTTCATGCTTGAAAAATTAAGAATTAACAATATCAGTATGACGTTTACTTAATAATCTGATGCTAGTACAGTAATACCCCGCTTTACGCGACCTCGTTGTGCGCGGTTTCACTATAACGCGAATTTCAAATTTTGCGCTCAAATGCCTCTCATTACGCNTTTACGCGACCTCGTTGTGCGCGGTTTCACTATAACGCGAATTTCAAATTTTGCGCTCAAATGCCTCTCATTACGCGAAATAGTGCATATAAACATAATGTAGTCATCAACTTCTCTATGGTCGCGGGATTCCCCGCTTGCTCTGAACATTCTGTTTGAAGAATTGGGAATTCCCTGTCCTTCGACTTTGTTCTATGGGGATTCCCTCGTTCGTTTCGTTTGTTCCGTCATGTTTAGTTCGGCTGGCAGTCGNGCGACCTCGTTGTGCGCGGTTTCACTATAACGCGAATTTCAAATTTCGCGCTCAAATGCCTCTCATTACGTGAAATAGTGCATATAAACATAATGTAGTCATCAACTTCTCTATGGTCGCGGGATTCCCCGCTTGCTCTGAACATTCTGTTTGAAGAATTGGGAATTCCCTGTCCTTCGACTTTGTTCTATGGGGATTCCCTCGTTCGTTTTGTTTGTTCCGTCATGTTTAGTTCGGCTGGCAGTCGTGTTTTAACATTTATTGGAGATATGTCATAATTTAACGCTACGTCAAAAATGCCGCCTGTAAAGAAAAAAAGAGCGTAAAAGCGTAACTTTGGATAACTTCTACTTTCACAATTCTTCTTACCTTTTACCTCGCAAAGCAACAATTGTTGGGAGAGATTTTGGACTATCGGAATCGACTGTGAGAACGATTTTTAAAAATCCCCGTTTTTAATTTCAGAGGTCGCTTTCAAGTTGTGGACATTCAGCAACAAAACTTTCTCGTTCGAGATCCTCTAGCTTAGAAAGAATGGAGAAGTTACTGTCAGTCTGTATCGAAGATTTGAATAAGAAGAACACACCACTAAGTCAAGACCTCATATGCACAAAAGCAAAATCTTTATATGAGANTCTATCTTAGAAAGAATGGAGAAGTTACTGTCAGTCTGGATCGAAGATTTGAATAAGAAGAACACACCACTAAGTGAAGACCTCATGTGCACAAAAGCCAAATCTTTATATGAGATGCTGAAAACAGAAGAAGGAGAAGGGAGTTCCACTCCGACTTTTGCTGCCAGCAGAGGCTGGTTCCATCGGTTCAAGCAGCGTTCTAATCTTCACAATATCCACATAACAGGCGAGGCGGCCAGCGCGGACATTCAAGCTGCAGCTGAGTTTCCAGACAAGTTTCAAGAGTTCGTTGGACGAGAGAAAATTCCTGCTTGTCTCATCTTCAATGTTGATGAGACCGGACTTTACTGGAAAAAAATGCCATCTCGAACATTCATTTCTAAGGAAGAAAGTCAAGCCAGTGGTTTCAAAGCTGCGAAAGATCGACTAACACTTCTGCTGGGTGGTAATGCCACTGGTGATTTCAAACTGAAACCTTTACTAGTGTACCATTCAGAAACACCCCGTGCAATGCGAGGCACAGACAAGACAAGTCTACCAGTTGTGTGGCGATCAAACAGAAAGGCGTGGGTTACACGGGAAATTTTTCAAGAATGGTATTCTAATAGTTTTTGCCCATCAGTCAAATCCTACTGTGACAGAAATGGGCTTGAACCTAAAGTTATATTACTCTTAGACAATGCCCCAGGACATCCAACCTCACTTGATACGCCCAGAGACTTAAAAGTGTACGTGAAGTTCCTTCCACCAAACACTACGTCAATATTACAACCTATGGACCAGGGAGCAATAGCAAACTTCAAAGCTTATTACCATCGCCGCACTTTTAGCCAACTAATTCATGAAACTGACGGGGAAGGAAGACAGTCTATGCGAGAGTGGTGGAAGTCATACAACATTATGAAGGCTATTCACAACATAGAAGAGGCTTGGAAGGAAGTTAAAAAGAGTTGTATGAACGGGGTGTGGCGTAATCTTTGGCCAGATGTAGTGGAAGCACCTAGAAGAATTGTCCAGATGCAGAGACAAGTGCTTGAAGACATTGCTGCAATGATTGAGGGGTCTGAACTTGAAGATGTCGCAGTAGAAGATCTCGTAGAACTTGTAGCAACGCACGACGATCCTCTCAGCAATGAAGATCTGATCGAGTTACAGAATAATCCTATCTACGATGAGGAAGAACAAGTAGAAGAGAAAGTTTTATCTTCAGGGGGAATACAAAATGCTCTTTCAAAAATTTATTCAGGTTTGGACATATTGCAGAGTATAGACAATAATGATGACCGTGTCTTAACCGTGTGTCAAACTATTAAAAACAGTGTTGGGTGTTATGAACGTATTTTACAAGAACGTAAAAAAAACGCTACCCAAAAGACAATAGATGTATTTTTCCGTAAAAAATAATTAATAGTATGTATGTATTGCATAAAGTGTTCTTAGAATTAAAGTGATTGATTAAAATGATTAGTATTTTTTTGTATTAAATTTTGACTATGTTTAATCATAAACCTCGATATACGCGAATTTCAGTTAACGCGATTTTTTCCGGAACGTATCCCTCGCGTAAAGCGGGGTATTACTGTATTTATATTGTTTACTTCAAGATAGCTCGTGTACAGATGAGGTGGGTCATGTAGGTAGAAATCCTTGAATTTATACTTATCCGAGTTTGTTTTATTTTTGATCTTAAGCAAAAGTTTTCTAGCAGTAAGCAGTATTTGTTTCTTAGGGGAACTTTTTTACAGGAAAGTAATGTAAGAAAATATTGGATCATTCCATATGAAATTAAATTAAAAAAAAAAATTTGGAAGATGCACAATTTTTGATTTTGATACAAATTTGTTCCTATGTTACCTTACCCCACAGTGAAAGAAAGAACAATACTTTTGATGTTTACCTACTGCAAGTGGATGATGGCAGCCATTTTTCATACACGCTACAAGCAAATTTCACAGATTTTGGAGGTTTACACAACTAGCCTTAACTTTTTTTAGTGAATCACTTGTTGTGGAGTTTTAGTGTCATTTACAAGCTTACATAAGATATTATTACACAATATATTTGTATTATAAAATATAGTTTTTATTTTCAAGATGTCGGCCATCTGCTGTCAACATTCAGATGACTATTTTACCCCACTTTATACCCCAGTCTGCTTCACCAAAGTTGTATTTGGAGATCTGATTTTTTGTGTCCTTAGTGTCTACGTGTAGAACAGTGTGCAATATAGAATTTATATGGGTTGAATAATTTTTCCTAGAAAAAAAAATAGTCTCCAACTTGGGAAAAAATGAAAATCAGTTTTTTTTTCGAAGCCCAGTAAAGTTATGTGGGGGACGAAATAAAAATCTGAGTTTTTTGTGAAAGCTACTCTTGATAAATAGCGATAGTGCACAAGTTGTCCCATTCTGTTATTTTCACCCATGTTAAGTACACGGACATTTGAAAAAACAAAAAAGTATANCCAAAGTTGTATTTGGAGATCTGATTTTTTGTGTCCTTAGTGTCTACGTGTAGAACAGTGTGCAATATAGAATTTTCCTAGAAAAAAAAATAGTCTCCAACTTGGGAAAAAATGAAAATCAGTTTTTTTTTCGAAGCCCAGTAAAGTTATGTGGGTGAAGAAATAAAAATCTGAGTTTTTTGTGAAAGCTACTCTTGATAAATAGCGGTAGTGCACAAGTTGTCCCATTCTGTTATTTTCACCCATGTTAAGTACACGGACATTTGAAAAAACAAAAAAGTATANTAGTGCACAAGTTGTCCCATTCTGTTATTTTCACCCATGTTAAGTACACGGACATTTGAAAAAACAAAAAAGTATATTTTTTAATTTAATCTATTGTGCACTACATTTAATCCATGTTCATTCTGAATGTGATAATACAATATGTAAAAAAGGAATGCCAATGTGAATTACCTTTGCTTTCGTTGAAGAGTGTGCTAATATAAGTTTTCTTTGTGCTGGCAAGTAAGCTAAAATCATCAAAAAAAATTACACATAACAAACACCTAATTACTGAACAAATTAATTCTTTCTAGTTGTGGTACCAGTCAATTTAATTTTACTGCTATCTCTAGATTTGAGTCTTCTTTTTGTACATTCACAATTCAATTTTCACTCTAATTTACAGTCATTGTTTGTACTAATATTTACAAATTTACAAACTCGCATGTTTATGCAGCAATGTTACTGTGTAGTATGAAAATCACTGATAACATTTCTTTCAGTTTGTTGCTTATGTTGTGTGTTCTTCCATCGTAAGTTACTACCTCAAGTGGTGACAACATTCTTAAAATATTCATTTGTTTCAACCACACCAATTCCTTTGTAAGTTTGAAGTGGGTGCTTAGGCCTTTAGGATGAAAAATATGACCTTGTTCTCTTCTGCTCTCGCCACAGTTTCTTTGCCTGTAACAATTCCAATCCACCAATCACAGTCATAAATAAAACTCACATAATCGTTCAGGTCTAGCAAATCAGCTTGTTGTGATTTGGTGATGGGTACCACTACATAGTTCTGTGATGATGAGTATTGGTAGACAGTAAGATTATCTCCATCTACTGGAACAAAACCATGATACTATCTTGTATTGGGAATGGTTTATGCTTCTTGAAATTGTCTTTGAAGTAACTTCTCTTCACAAACAATATCTTCTGACGGCACAAAGAAAATTGATATTCCAGAATTTTTGCTTGAACAACATTTTTTAACATTACTTGTGGCGATACAATGTGATTTTCAGTAGTTCTTTGTAAACCAGCCTTTGTCGCAAGACGTTTAACTGTACGTCCGGCACCATCACCATCACTCGGACTTTTGCCATGTGATGTGGCAAAAAAAATGCCATTCAGCTGACATACTGAAATCATCTTTGTTCCTAACCAGGTTAACAATTTTTGGTTTTGTTTTTGTATTGAGCAGCTGAGCTACCACTTATATAATGCACTTTTGTCTAGTGGGGAAATCTGTCTTTCAAAAGTTGAAGCGGAACTTTCTGAAAGGTGTGAACTGCTGCAGTGTTGTGTGTCATAAAGTTGCTGACAACGCAAAAGGTTTCACACTTCGTGTAATCTCTTTCTATGAAATATACATCAAATGGGTGTAATGTGGCTTGTGCGTTAACCCAATGAAATGCTTATACTTCATCTTGCATCACAAAAATAAAATTTTCTGAGAAATCTCCCAAAATTATACACTCAACAGAAGTAATATCTTCCTTATTTGAGTTTAGAAAATCAGATTGACTTTTGCATTAAAGTGATGGGTTTTTAGTTTTATCTACTTTTCCTTTAGATCAATCAAACACTCTTCCATATTTTTCACTGTGGCAAGCTCACAGCGATCAGTTGACAACCATTGTTTGTACTTTATTTCACTCAGAACCTCATCTTTCTCACAGATTATTCCATCCAGTACATCACCTCCAGGACATCTATCATATTATGAAAGCATACAACTTCCTTTTGAATTTCACAAACAATCATTTTCATTAAATCTTTGGATGACATTTTATTTACTGTAGCTGCCACCATTGATTTCACATTTTCGTGTTGTAGGTGCGCACATACAGAATGTGTACAACTGGCACCAGATAGCACGTAACACTTGGGCCTTAATGAAGAAAAATTTGAAAACCCTATATTTATACATGATAGAGTTTCTTAGAATTTTGAGTAAGTAAACTTCATATACATTAGAGTACAAGATATTTTTGTTATTTTGTCTTCACTCCACATGGAGATCTGACAGTTACACAGTCCTTTAAACCAGGCATGATTCTGCGTACCTCATCACTCTTGTAATTTGGTAGCACACCATGTTTTGCGTTTAAAGTGCTTGCATTTCTTACTAAATATTCATTGCACTTAAACTGAGGTTTGGCTTTAGAAATGCTCCAGCATTTTGGCATTTAACCAAAAATGTTGTATTTCTCATCAAATGTGCTAGATAGCATGTGCAAATTTATCCTTTAAATCTTCTATTAATTCACGGTAACCTAAATTGTTATTTAGAGGAATTTATTCATGGTTAGTAGCATCATTGGAAAATGAGATAATTGTTTCTAATTTACTTTTAATTTTACATGNAGAGGAATTTATTCATGGTTAGTAGCATCATTGGAAAATGAGATAATTGTTTCTAATTTACTTTTAATTTTACATGATAGGCTATCAATCTTTTGCTACATTCTTTGTCTTCTTTTACACTGAGGAAACCTTTGTAAACGAATAGGAGATTCATCCAGAGCAGCACATGTGTGGTTAACTGATTCTCTAGCAGTGCATTCTGGCTCAAAATTACCATCATTGTTATGTTCTTCTACGTCAAACTCTTCTACAGTTTTATTCAACTTTTGAAAACAGCGTGCACATGCAGCCTTACCTGGTATAAGTTTCAGATGTTCATGTTTAGCAGACAGCTGCATAGTGATGCCCCTTAAGGACTTCAAAATAGGTTTCTTGTGCATGACAAATGAGTCACAACACTTATTACCATATAAATGTAAGAACTTGTCAACATATTTCTTGTAATGGTATGTACAGATATTTACAACTTCATCCATACCTTTTCTAAGTCTAATATAATTTTTTTATTTCATCACTTATGTCACTTAATTATTAACTCTTATTATCTAGAGTAAACAACTTTATGACACTCATCCTTAACAAAACAGCNCACTTATGTCACTTAATTATTAACTCTTATTATCTAGAGTAAACAACTTTATGACACTCATCCTTAACAAAACAGCAAACAGAACACTCCATTGTCACTTGAATAGAATACAAAACGTGCCACCAGGACAGTTAATGAAAGACTGAAGCTCCAGGCAGGATGCGTCTAATCATGTGCTTATCTGCACGATACAATTTCATGAAACAGTTGCATCATCTTCAGATTTTCAGACATTACAGAGTAATTACCATTACATTTAATAACGACTTAAAACATCTCCTCATGAATTTTTCCTTTGATTTTTCTTAAGTTTAACTGTTTATAGTTTTCAAATTACAGTACAGTAAGTAAACATTTATGTATTTATTTATGTAGTTGCAAAATTGTGAATTTTTCAATTTTTGTACATTGCACTGTCCAAACAGTGTATTAACGGTTAGTATCCCTTGTCACCCTAATGATTATGTCCTTTAGAATGAAGTGGGATTATATAATGCACAATATATTAATTTCATAAATATGCTTTTTTTGTTTTTTCAAACAATGGTGTACTCAACAGGGGTGAAAATAGCAGAATGGGACGACTTTTGTCCTATAGCTATTTATCAAGAGTATCTTTCCTAAAAAAAACTCAAATTTTTATTTAGTCCCCCACATAACATTTTTTGGCTTCGAATACAGCAAATTTTCATTTTTCCCCCAATTTGGAGACAATTTTTTTTTNACTGTTTTTTTTCTCCCTATGTACACCATCTTAGGCAGTCAGCAACCTAATATTCCCCATCCTCTCCATTCAACATCCTGTACATCATGTCCAGCCTCTCCATTCTTCTCCTGACATTCAAAGAACCCCAGCCCATTTCCTCCATCATTCCTTATGGCCGAAAGTTCCCTTTACCCTAACCATCTGGCCCCTGCCTTCTCCACCTACCCTTCATGCATTATAGTGGCCCTTCTTTGTACTTTTTCCAGCTTATGCACCTCCACTTCCACATACGGGTCCCAATCCGCTGCTGCATTTTCCAATATTGGCTGTACTATCGTGCCATAAGCCTTTTCTTTCACCTCCCTTCTCACTCCCTTTAGTACCTTTCCCAGCATTCCCAAAACCCTTCATCCCTTCAAAACCACTCTTTCTGCCAGCTTTTTCCAATCAAAATCTCCTTGCAATACTACCCCTAGGTACTAGTATTCTTTTACTTCCTTTATTTTCTGCCATGTACTTCCTAAATTTTCTACCTCTCCCATCGGAAAATGTCCCTGCTATTCACCCTCTTCCTTGTCAATCTCACTTTCTTAGTCTTTTGTATATTGATCATTTTATCCTCTCAGTCCACAACCGTATCTGATCAATGTCATTCTGCAAATTGTTCCCCCCACCCACTTCCATACCCATGTCATTTAACGTTATGGTCAACAACAGAGGACCAGGCACACTTCCCCGTGGAACCCCTAATGTAACCACTCCAATATCAGATTTGTTNTTATGGTCAACAACAGAGGACCAGGCACACTTCCCCGTGGAACCCCTAATGTAACCACTCCAATATCAGATTTGTTTTTACCTCTTTCACCCTTTGGCACCTTCCCTTGAGAAAGTTATTATGATGCAATAATAATAATTATCGGGATACTTAGTTAATTTTCTTTCGTTTTGCGAGGCTTCGTAATTATTTTATCATGATTCGAAGTTAAAACCGTGATAGCTTTGTTTATCGGGCATACGTTTGCCTTTTCAGAAATCTTAGTTTTTGTTTGCGTCAGCATTAGTAGATAGAAGTTTTCCCACTGCAGTAGACAGTTTTTGTTCTAGAACATTGATTATTTTTGACTCCTACGCAGTTCGACATGGCGTGAGGAGAGGTATTCTGGCCCACGCCATGCCCTTATTTGGTCACGTTTTTGGCGCCCTGGGGCAAGGAGTGGGGGTAGGCACAGGGCAACAAATACCCTGTGTGCCTACCGCTCGCTAGCAGAACAGTATACAGAATCAGTAGTCAACCAGTACTCGGAAAGGACGCTTCAATCGTGGCAAATATCCCCCACATCAGCAAACTTTATCCTGCTTAATTATTACCGCCAGTGTGGAAGGTCGCTGCCTTTGAATTTTCCTCTTTAAATGACGTGATTTATAATACATAATTAAATAACTACTGCGGCGCTGCTTTTTGTTTGTTTTTCTTGTGAAATTGACTGTTCGTGACTCTGCATACTTGAAGATTATGTGTGGACTAGTTCATGTGAATGTTAAATAAAAGTAAAGAGTAACAAATCCGAGACTTGACTTTATTTTATATTTATTTAGCACTTTTTTTTTTAATGTGTGTACCGATTGGGCGAACCGAGCTGTAATTTCCAGCCGCCATTTCTGAAGGCTGCCACGTTACAAACATGGTGGCCCAGACGTGGGGCAACGTTACAAAGTCTCCAATTCATTCTAGTACCCACGTGTTAGAAGAGTGTATATGTATCGGTAATAAGTACACATCTGTTATACCACTCTTTAAAAAAAACTGGATTTCAGTGTGTGAGAATTAGCATATAAATATATTGTGAAAGAAAAAGTTTTTTATTTACAATTAATAATATAGGGTTTTGTTGGGCGTATGTGTGATGCAAAGCAGAATTACTAAGACACATCTTACTTTCTCCTTGCTCACTGTGGCTAGCTGATATGTGGTAATGCCAAGCGATATGGCTTCCCTTTGTGTAACACCTAGTGTGGGGAAAAATGCTTTTGCCTTGTAAATGTAATAAAATAAAGCCAGAATAATTAGATTCAATCCAGGTAAGTACTTATTGTGAAAAGTTAGACAAATTAACAGTAACTGTTAATGAATTCCTAGTTAAGTACTGACTCATAACACTTCAAACATACAGACAAAGACAATGTTCCATGTAACTTTGTGATGCCTCAACTGCAACTCCATGTGCCTCCCCATAAACATACACCATGTCTGCTAATCCAGCAAATATGTACGGCACCATAACTTCTTTTGCACACCCACACACAAACTATTCGGTTCATCACCGATAACAATTGGGGACTGTTGTCTGCTGTCTATCTGCAGGCCANCACACCCACACACAAACTATTCGGTTCATCACCGATAACAATTGGGGACTGTTGTCTGCTGTCTATCTGCAGGCCAGCTCTGCTCCGCCCCACCTCGCTCTGCACCTGTGTACTCCACTCGGCCCACACGTGCATCACCCAGGCAATGTGTAAAATTCAAATGGAGTGTGCGTTTGACAACTGTAGCTCAGTATGGAGGCGTTTCTAGACACACATTCCTTATAGCAAAATATTTGTCTCTCTGTGCTCTGCTTGCCCTTAAAATAATGCCCAACAATTTTTGAACGTCTAATATATTGTCATGGTACGAACGCATCCCCTACACATCACCCTATCTACAACCCGTACCGCAACATACTTTGATGAGGGAGCTTCTTAGCTCAGTCACAAAAATAAATAAGGAGTTTATCAAAAACAACGGCTACTCGCTTTACAGACCAACCCATTAATCTGAGAGTCCCGGTATCTAGATTTATATCCCGCCCCCTGCAGGGCGGCTGAGGCCTACTGCAAAATTGAAAACCATATCAAAAGACTACGATAAATACTCTACTCTTAATCAACATNAGGGCGGCTGAGGCCTACTGCAAAATTGAAAACCATATCAAAAGACTACGATAAATACTCTACTCTTAATCAACAGCTTAACTTATACTTGGGAGGTCTTGATAAAATTAAACAAGGCAGTTGATTCTTATTAAAAATTACCGCATTTATTGTGTAAGGCTTTCAAAACAAATTCAACTTAAATCTTGTCACTTGGAAAACAGTTATTTAGGCAAATCACAGTGTTATTTGCTTTACAA
>NQII01000014.1:0-16265 GCA_002778355.1 Clitarchus hookeri
TAATCAAGTGAAACTGCGAAATTATTAGAAAATTAGCTTTAATACTTTACGAATTTTATAATTCTTATACGCATTAAAAAAAAACAGAAACCTAATTACAAAAGTTTCCAAACGCTGTTAATACGCCGTTAAGACATGGAGTTTCTTTCCCTCTGTCGTTGCCAACTTTACTGGGCACACGCCAGTCCGTGCACCCGTTAAAATACATGCAGGTAGGGGCAGTGGCAACTTTCGAAGGTTGATTTTAAAAGTGCCCAATTAACTGTGAATAGCCTATATCTAATCCATTCACTCACAAAACTAAAAGGTTTATTCTACTCAGGTGAGGAACAACACGAGATTTCTTATGGGAGAGTTTGACATAGGGAAAATTTTAGCCGTTAGGTGCGCAGTGATCTAAAATGCAACTTTAATTTAAAATTTTAGTTACGTGAGTAATACAAGAGAAAGTTTTTACGTATTTACGAAGTTATTTTGTATTTTATCTATCATTATTGAAAATAATATGTTTTTTACTATAGTAAATAGACAAAAAGTGGTACCCTGCCGACACTAGCGCTTACCTAGCGGCGAAAATTTTCCCTTTGCCAACATTTTAACAATGATCTTCCCAACCTGTAGTAGGAGTTACCTTAGCAAAACATAAAAAGCCATGACTCAATTCGGATATTTTGAGGTACACAAATCCTCTATACAAATCAAACTCCACTTATCGTCACTGTAGCACAAGGTGGTGTCGGAATATTTCTAGGAAACGAACGTTTTTGTCAATGTTATCTATTTGTCACGATTCCGGAACTCGTCCCGCAAGTATTCACGCTCCACATTTTTCTTTCCTCTGTCATTCGAACACTAATTTAATAATTTAAATAATAATATAGTTTATATTCAAAGAAATCCAATAATATTTTTAAAAATCTGCGATACTAACGATAGTGGGTCAGCCGTGCGTAATAAAGCCGTAGAGGGACTCGGCATCCACTCTTTAAACATATAAATGCTATTCAATAATTCGCTGAATGCAAATAAACATATGCCAGACGAAAACCAGCCGTGACGAAAATGTGCGTTTGCTCACCAGGTATGGGTGTACCCTCTAAGAAATTGTTTTCAAATTTACGCCACCAGTGTATACGTATAGCAAAAAAGAGAGGGTGAAAACTTTTTCCTCCATTTATCCATGATAGCATTCCTACATTTGCTCAGGAAACAGTCATATGCATAGGGAAGTTACCAGTTATGTATTGTAGCTGTGATAAACAGTCCTATATTTGCAGTCTGATATATGGTAGTATTTTCATACAATGTATAGGTTGAAAACTTATATAGAAGTTTAGGAAGTTTACTAGAAAAGATTTTACAGTGTAATTCGTGGTTTCAGGAAAAACACTCAATTCGAAATTTTGAATTTTTTCTTATTTGTTGGCTGAAGTTCTATATTCGCTATTAAAAACCGATTGGTTCCATGCCATTGTGAAAGGAGTTTCTATTTTTGCACATTATATGACGAGAGTGGAAAGGGTTTAGCTTTTCTCACTTACGTCCTTTTTTTCTACTTACTCATATCCGTTCTTCTTTGCCCGCGGCACAATCTGCGACGTGCATTTAACGCCATAATATATCGTTATGCTCTTACCTTTAAAACGTATGGCTATATAACAACCTAAAATATAATTTCAGGAGTTTTCTAATTTCAAATAGCTAAGAAGGTGAAAAAAGTTCGAATTTATTTTTCATTTAGCCTACATGTTACCTACATAACATACCTACATAACATCGTTTCCGTGCCTAGTACCTTCAAACCAATATATTTTGCAAAACTTATCAAACGAAAAAAGTGTTAATATAAATTAAACATGTCTCTTACTGAAAAAGAAATGTTTCATTTTCCTTACAGTCGCAATACAATTTTTGTTTGAACTGAGCAGGATCGATAATTAAACAGCTTATTTTCGTAGATTGCGCGGTCAATGAAATACACCGCGCTATGTTATTTTCTTATGAGTTTCCGTATACGTCTTTAAATCACATTTCATACCGCTGTTAATAATATCATACGTCATTTTCGGTGAAGAGTGAATCGGGTTATAGTGCCCATTCCAGTTGCAAAGTAACTATTTTCATGTTGCAAATCTTAATTGATTTCTTGCGAACATGTTTAAAAAAAAACGAGACTATGTGTATATATATATTTTTTTCCAACAAACCTGAGTTTGTATTGACAATAATAATTTTAAAAGGAACTTGTATATATTCCAGTAGCATTACAACTAGTAATACTCAGAAGACAAAAATTTGCGCATACAATCTTTATTATGTAATTTTAAAGGGAATCGACAAATATTGGTTTCAAAAAATTATCATCAAAAATATGAAACTAGGATTGAGTGACGCTAACAAAATATAATAAATCAATAGCTTAGTTTGCTTAAGTTGTTTCGAAGGAGCAGAAGTAGGTTATAAATCTGTAGACACAATTGTTAAAATTCGGTGATGCAGTCCATTACCTTGAGGAGTTCAACAGCATGTGCTCTCCTGACTCATTGCCACACAAGCTTCTCCTCGAGGTTGGGGATCCAATAATGTCACCGCCAAAACGCTGCAATAGCACCAGGCTGCGAGTGAAGGCTTGGCAAAATTATGTAATCGAGGCCACAGTCTTCACTGGATATGCACGATGATGGGGGGGTGGGAGGAGGAGATAATTTTCATAACGCGCATACTACTCTTTCTACTCGAACACAGTTTTGAATTTAGGAGACTGCTGTTCTTCCTCAATGTATAGTTCGCTATGACTATAAGTGTTGTTCAGGGACAGACGCTAAAGTTGGCAGGGAGAGATTTGAGGGAGGACTACTTCTTACACAGGCAGCTCTACGTAACTTGCTCCGGAGTAAGCTCACCTAGCAACTGATAATCCTAGTACCTGAGGGCAGAACCACTAATGTAATATACGGAGAGGTCCTTTGGTAAAGGAAATTAGTAGCTGCTTTGTGTAGTAGACATGGGTGAAGCCGCAGACAGAAAGATAGTAATTTATAATGTCAAGACCAGAGGAATGTTTGATTAAGTCATTAAACATTATGTGCATACGTTCTTCTGAATATTTATTACTGTACTACTGAACAGTTTTTTTGCAAATTCTAAGCCTTTCACTCCCTAATATTACAATGTGTTTGCCTAAGCACCAGGTACCTGCGTGCTTATAAAAAAATGTTGCTAATGATTTTGAGAAAAATGATATTGCTCAGAATTTGACTGGCATTTTTCTCTCCAACTGTACAACACAAACTTTTCAAGTCTGAAGACTCTATTGGGTACTTTAGATTTCTCATTACACGAACCTTTAAAAAAAAATTGTCATCTAAATAATATGAGGGATATGAGAATGGGGTGGTGCACTTTTTTTTAGAATACCCTGGTACTTGATTATCTACTTGAAAATGAGGAATATTTCGTGTTGGCGCAGGCATCAGGCGAGTTTTCCCTAAGCACTGACTGGCTTGTAATTCTACAATGTATCTTGAACCCTACCTGCGAGCGTCTTTAGTCGTAGGGTAGCAGTCCTTATTGGCGTATTTAAGATTATAAAAGGATGTGGTTTTCTCCGAACGGTTTTCCGTAGCCATCTCTTGAAACGTTTTAGTGCATGTACTAAATATCTAGCCTAACACTTACTTATAGAGGGGTGCAGCAACATGATGGGTCAGGGGGCTCATTTCCTCCCCTCCCCACGGTTAGTATTCAGAAGTGCCAGCCAGGCAAATATTTAACATATTGAAACTATTGTAAGAGACACTTACATTTCCACGTTTAAACGGAGGTATGTACTACTTTCAAAATATTTCCTATCAACATACGAGGAAAGTAGATTTCTCTCTACGTGTTTAGATCTGACATCAGTATAATAATTGTAATATTTGCAGAACATCTCGTTACAATTATCAACGAGATGGTAGAAGAAATTTCCGATGTTGGATTGATAGATAATGAAAACAAAAAATATAATATGCCTGCTTGTAATTATTTGACACGAAAGCAGCGCTGAGACAGATAATATCAATTAAAATGGATAGAGCGCCACCATCTGGCTTTATTTGTATAACTGAATATGTAATATGCTGTATTAAAAATCAAAGATAGTCATGGCACAGGGACCTTCTTAATCTAAATTAACGCCTTTGCGCTTATGTTATTTCTCATTATGGGTACATGTGTGACAACAGTCACAGCAGCTAACAAAAATTATTTCACATTGAAAATGAAGGCACGCCCTGTGCTTCATGTGCCTCGATTTTAAATACTGGTTTTGAAAAATAAGTAAATTGAATCAAGGTTCAGGTGACTTCTGTTATGAATATGGTATCCTACATATAATTATAGCTTATGTTTATTTGTGCTGTGTTCCCAAACGTATGAAGATTAACGACCCTGACGTGCGATAGGAAACGAAATCAAGCCACACATTAAAATAGATTTGTACTTGTTACAAATATTTCCCTGGAAACTAGCTGCCCAGGATTGTATTTTAACTCTACAGGTGAAATATTCCATATTTACAGAAAATTATGTAAAAACACATACAAAAAAGTTTATATAGCTTAACGACTATAATAAACTTGAATTCAACAACACTTGCTTGTTAAAATCCAACGTTAGTTTTACACATTCCACACTAAGGTTTTGATATATTTACTCTATTTTATTGGGGCCGCGGTAATGTTGGAATATCTGCCTCCCACCAAGGCGAACCGGGTTCGATTCCCGGCGGAGTCGCTTCATGGATTTTCGCACGTGGGAATCTTTCCGGACGATGACGCTGGTCGGCGAGTTTTCTCGGGCATCTCTCGTTACACCCGCCGTTGCATTCGTCACTCGCATCACCTCACCCTCATAATCTCTCAATACCTCGGTGTTAAGAGCCGCCGAAATATCTCCACTCCATTCCACTGTATTTTATCTACAGTGTTACGAAAACATCTTTGACGACCAGTTTCCAAAGAATGCCTTGTACAAAAACATCGCAGAGAACGTAAGTATGTTTTTGCCTTGCAGCAGCAGAGGCTGCACGCGAAGTACGTGGCGTCCATCCTGAAGGACTCGATCGCGCATTTGAAGCGGCTGCCGAACCTCAACCAGGCGTCGACGGCCATCTCGAAGCAAATCACCATCTGCGGCGACCTGCACGGCAAACTGGAGGACCTCCTCGTCGTCTTCCACAAGGTGAGTGACGTCTCCACTACGCTGCTCGCGCCGTCTTCAAGTCTGCTCGTGGCAGACTGAACATTTTTGAAAGGCCCGCGTAGGATCTATTTATAAGCACATTGGGTATTCTTCCACCATTGCCACGGGCCTCTTCACTGTATTCATGTGTCAGCCAAGTAAACCTTTGAAGTTATATGCGAACAAATCGGATTTCTCACAAGGAAGACGCTCAAATCACCGGCTATTGGTTCCTTGCGACACGATGATTGATCGGGTTAAGGCCATATTTCACGATAATTTTTATTTCATTACCTGAAAGAAATTTAGATAAGGATCACATAAATGTAAGTATTTTTAGTCAAATGATTATAATTTTCAAATATAGCACTGAAAAGTTGTGAATTTCGGAATATGCTAGTCCAAGTTTTTATGCTCCTAATTAACTTTGCCAAATAAATGAAATGTTGTGTGATTTATATCATATACACAACATAAGTGTCGAGAATATTTAACAATCGGTATTCGGGCACTGGCATCCTGAATCTATTTTAAAATAGGTTTTGCTGTTTTTCCGAACACATTTTTATTCGTCCGAGATTAAACAAATTCATATATATTAGTTTCTCTTGGACGAATAAAAGTGTGTTGGCAAAAACATCAATGCCTATATTTCAAAAGATATTCGGGATGCCAATACCCGAGTACCTATTGTTAAATACCTTTAATACTTAATGAACATGTTGTATATATGATGTAGATCACATGACATTTGATTTATTTGGCAAAGTTAATTCGGAGCATAGAAACTTGNAACATGTTGTATATATGATGTAGATCACATGACATTTGATTTATTTGGCAAAGTTAATTCGGAGCATAGAAACTTGGAATCCCATATTCCGAAATTTTCGTCTTTTCGGTGTTATATTTTGAAAACTATAATAATGTGACTACAAATATTTGCATGTGTGTGGTCATTATATAAATCTCTTTAAGATAATAAAATAAATAATTATTGTGAAATTATGGCCTTGAGATATGCCCAATGCCCTGATGTCTTCCGCTCACTGCACCGGCTCTCGTGCCCGGTTCCTCGACGCTGTCAAGGAGTAGACAAGTATACAGAGCTAAAGCAACGAAGCAGCTCCTTCAAGAAGGCGTGTCCATTCCCTGATTGGCGGCGCGGATCTCTGGGAACGGGCCTTGTGTCTCATTAGCTACTGCATGCTGCGTAAGGTTCCCTATTGGCTGGGCTGCTGGATGGCGAGTAAGTCACAAGGCGCTGATTTGTGAACGGCGTTCCAACATTTTTCTGGCAGTGTCGCCGTTTTGCTGGCGTGTGCGGCTGGAGTTCGCGGTATAAGCGGCTATTTCATCTCTGTATTGTTATTTACTCTGTGCTGCTGTAGTGCTGTGCCATTAAGACGATGTGCAGCTGAAGTATTTGAAGACGAGATGCTAATATTATTTCTGTAACACTGCAAGTAAATTAGAATACATTTTAAAACACGTGACTGTGACATGTGTAATACTAACGTAACATTTTAACAAACAATTACTATAGACTGCAATTAAACATAAATAATTGCATTTATTTCGTTAAACAATGTGTCGTAATGGTACAATTTCTCACTTGTAGTGTTACAACAAAATATTTCGCAAGTAATTTTTAAATAATTGTTTGTAAGACGTACAAAAAGTATTACTTCGTACAGTATAATTATTACAACTGTTATACAGTCCAGAAAATAATGAGAAATATATTTTATGTCACGATATGCTCGATATTGAAAATATTTGCGTCCTAATGATATTTACAACTGGTATTGCAGTTCCCCAAGATTTTCGTTATTGGTTATATAGACGATATAAGTATATGCAATTTCTATATATTTTAATTACGTCATCAATATTCTGATATCCTTATATCCTTTTATTTACGATGTTAACTACAGTGGTAAGAGCGGTACGAGCTCCGAGATTTCGATACATACATCGGTGTTTATGTAATTGCCGTGTATTACAACAATATTAAAATATGCATATATATGCATATCTTGAAACACTTTTGGAATCAGCCTTTGGAAAAATATTTTCCTTAGCTGCAATTATTTTAACGTCAACACTAACTAGCATATGTTTTCAGAGACATGAGGGAAAGAGTTCCGCGTGTTAAAAATTGATCAACATTTAAAATTTTGGTTAATATGAACTGAAAAGCGTGAGTTATGTTTTATATACTTAACAATTCGATTTCTCTTAATAGGTGCCTCTTTATGTTTATAGAAATTTCGTGGTGTCACCTGATCAGTGGCAGCTACGCGAAACGTCAGCTTCATTGAGTATACATAAACGGTTTATTGTTATAACGCATTTTTTAAAATAAAATTTCAGCTTAGTTTCTGGTTCCCAAATGTTTAGGTACTCCACCCAGTATGTTATAAACTTTTCGTATGCTACATGTATATAATACACGGTATATTAATTGAAGAAAACCTAGAAATAACGTAATAGACAGTGTGTATTATATCTTATATGCGGTACTGAGAAATTTCCTTAGTTCAGAACACTCCTTCATAATTTACGCGAGTCAGTCTGCGGTCATTTACCACACGATAAGAATTTTTTTTTTAGACAAGTTGGAGCCACTGTGACTGAGCAGTTAGGCTGCTCGCCTCCCACCAAGGCGAACCGGGTTCAATCCCCGGCCGGTTCACTCCGGATTTTCGCAAGTGGGAACCGTGCCGGACGATGCCTCTGGTCGACGAGTTTTCTCGGGATCTCCCGTTTCCCCAGCCCTTTCATTCCGGCACTGCTCCATACTCACCTCACTTCACCCCATCGGCTTTGAAAACTTTGATCTTAAGAATCGCTTAATCTCTTCACTCAATTTAAACAAGTAATACCTCAAGATCTCTTGATACTTTCAGTGAAGCATTCCTGTGGTGTTAACACATTGACGTAGTCTCATTCATTTTATTTTTATCGTTTATTTTGTATAACCTGAGCTGAGGAAACGAAGTTTTGTCAAAACTTTGAAAACACACTTTAGGCTGAACACATGCAACTAAAACTGAGTTGTTCAGTTGAGGGAGTGTGAGAAGAAGTCACCACTTCATTAATACTTCGCAGTGAAACTTGGTGAAATCCCTTATCCTTTAGTTTATATTCAACCGTTCGCACTAACGTTTTTAAATTCGCAGGCATTAAAATATTGCAAACAAAAAGTAATTTTATAACTAAGAAAAGAAGGCAACGTCGTAAAATCATTTCGCCTTTGTGGATTTTCACGAAACTGATATTTATGTAAAAATCGCCGTGAAATAAAACTGTTGGAATTTTAGACGTTCAGGGGCCCCGAAGTTTGACAAATGGATCTTAATCCATGTATTAAAATGATCATTTGCAAGTAATATATATTATAGATTCCAGCATTTGAGAGCAAAGTGATACTTGTGCTTATATTGTAAAGATTTTTATGATTTACAAATTGTGTTTTGTAAAATTATTAAGAAGAAACCGATAGGTGAAAAGTCACAGAGCACTATTTATATTTATATAATCCTATAACATAATTTGCTATTTACAAAAGTATGATAATAAACATAATTTTCGAAAGTTTTAAATTAACGTGAACCAACTGAAATCATAAAACCCGATATTTCAGGTGCTTGGTTTATATCGCCCTAAAATCGACAGAGTTCAGTAACAGTAAATCGCTATGCTCGTGGGAAAATTTATATTTTATTAACCCGCCCTGAAACTTGACGAGCGTGTTTCACTAGCTTAATTTACCGTCCGTGGCAATAAAATAGTAGAAATGAAAGTAAGTTTAGCGGATCCACCCCGGCTGGGTTTGCGTTTGAGTGTGTGAGAATACGCGCCAAGTTCGACCTTGAATCTTTTTACACATGTCCTCCTCTCCTCACAACTGCTTAAAACACCAGACTGCGTTTCCTTTACGAGCGTGGGCGAATTGCGGGTGGCAGTTCTAACGGAAGTATCGCATTTGAAGCACATGTGAATCTTGACCTTACAGTCAGTTCTCGCAACTCCAGTCAACGACAAATCCGGAAAAGTTTGGCTTGTAAATAAATAATAACGATAACAGAACACCTTATTTTCATATTTATTTATTTATTTGATTTTCTTTAAAATTATTTTAATAAAGGTACACTTTAATTTAAATATTTCCTGCGAAGTTAATTTGATTCTTTTAACAATTTCCCCTAGGTTATATACTTAATTTTTCAAGCCAATAAGCATTTTGGAGTCTTGGAAGTCAGTGACTAAAATCGCATAATGAATCATTTTTCAGTAATGAATTTACTCGTTTTTGTCTTTATTTGGCGTTTTTCATCATATGTAGAATAACTTAAATTAGGTGAATGAGAAATGGCGGAAACTAAGTAAACATATGGCTGACATTTTTGCAGATATATCGTATATAAACCTTTTGAACGTGTGCTTTATGAACAAATGGCTGCAATTGTCGCACAATTTTCTGTCGCCCGTGTTGTTACACTAACAGACAATATCTCTACTACCTTAATTAAAGTGTCTGAATTTTACGTTGCCTCCTATGCTTTGTTATTTGACCTNTAACAGACAATATCTCTACTACCTTAATTAAAGTGTCTGAATTTTACGTTGCCTCCTATGCTTTGTTATTTGACCGCTTGCTGTATAGTTCAACCTTCCCTTTGAAAATGCACTGAATGCTAATTTATTTTTACAAGAGATCTCTTGGAGCACAATTGAGAAAATTAAGTCAGTTATCTCTAATGGAATTACTATTTCCGTTTTTTTTTCCTACCCGGTTTTGAAGAGCTCTCGAAAGCCTCGCACTCGGAATCGCTCTTTAATCAGAGACGGGAAATGTGAAAAAAACCTTCCGAAACTGCAAACACTTTTAATGTGAAAGTTATAAATGGCAGCAGTTCTCTCCGCGAATTTAATGAATTTCTGTACGCGCGAATAGGTTTTAACGTGTTCCGTATGTAGTGCGCCGTGAATTCATCGCAATTAATTAATCATTGTTTTTAGTTAATTAATCNTAACAGACAATATCTCTACTACCTTAATTAAAGTGTCTGAATTTTACGTTGCCTCCTATGCTTTGTTATTTGACCTCTTGCCGTATAGTTCAACCTTCCCTTTGAAAATGCACTGAATGCTAATTTATTTTTACAAGAGATCCCTTGGAGCACAATTGAGAAAATTAAGTCGGTTATCTCTAATGGAATTACTATTTCCGTTTTTTTTTCCTACGCGGTTTTGAAGAGCTCTCGAAAGCCACGCACTCGGAATCGCTCTTTAATCAGAGACGGGAAATGTGAAAAAAACCTTCCAAAACTCCAAACACTTTTAATGTGAAAGTTATAGATGGCAGCAGTTCTCTCCGCGAATTTAATGAATTTCTGTACGCGCGAACGGGTTTTAACGTGTTCCGTATGTAGTGCGCCGTGAATTCATCGCAATTAATTAATCATTGTTTTTAGTTAATTAATCATTGTTTTTTCTCTTCTTCCAGTTATCAATGACTACTAAGAAAACCATTTCTGTAGAAGAGCCTTATCTGGCTGGCATGCATGTAAACTTTGTGACCATTCATGTATTTAATCCTGTACAGTGTCAGAATGTAAATAAAAACAAATATTAAATCAAATCAAATCATCGCAATGCCGAGCTTTCGACTTTCCAGTTCCGCGTGGCTAGGAAGTGCTGCGAATAACGATGGCGCGCGCACTGAAACGTGCGTGGAAACCGAACAGAGTTTGGCATTTGCTGACTTCGTTTACTCCGCTTCAGAGGCGGGCGTGGTTGTGTAAGTACATACATGAGGCGGTGAGTTCCAATAGTTGATAAGTAGACCCTATACGTGACACTTTTCTTTTAGAAAACACTACGTAAAAACTGAATGCGTTGAATTTTATACCATCAAATGTTTAAGTCAGTCAATATAAGCAAGTCCACGCTAAATAATCCACGATTCTCTCATATTTGTTGAAGTTCTAAGAGATTAAAATTCGCATGCGTCCCGTGTTACAAATGAGCCCGTGCATAAAGTTTTGAGTCAAAACCGTGAGCAATTATGCAGTTCTGTTGCAACGTAAAACTCGTAGAAGAATGACGCAACAGTATGGATATGAATTAATGTAATTTTAGAACAAAGTGAGAATTTCTTTCGCGCAGCGGCATAGCAATGTACTAATTTCCTACTCCACATGGCGATTTTTGATGTATGAAGTTTTAGGTTTTTGTAAAGCTACTGTAATAACGAAAAGTACGATTTCAAATTAAACAGAAGATTAGGGAGTACCGTAATTACAAAAAGCTGTCATTGTGACTCGTCAGTCTCGTTCGCACTGTCAGTGTCGTTGCTGCTGTCGTCGACCGCACAACGGACATCCGGTTCCCAAAGCATGTCCAGGACCTCCTTACCAAACTGCGTGTCTTTCTTCTTCGAAATCTGCCTGAGTGAAGTAATAAGCGGGTTCGAGGATATCAGCAGCACGTTGAGGACATCTTCATTGGTTTTTGTTCGAGACACCTTCCAGGAAAGCCATCTCTGTACTTTTTAAACGCCTTGTTTCTAGCCTCTTGAGCCTCCTCGCTTAGCTGACCAATAGGGACAAAAGCATGGCGGATGATCTCTGGACCATGGAGTACGAGTTTGTGAGTTGTCGGAGGCACGGCGTACCACGGGTATTTCTGTTCAGATAGCTGGGCTGTCTCCGACGCATACGTGCCATAGTTTTCCACATCTATTTCGTGGCCACAGCAGATCACGTGTAAAATTGTGCTGAATCTTCCGACGATGTCAATGTCAACACCAGTGAGGCTTGCAGATAAAGCCGGATTCTCAAAAAAAAAAAAAAACTCCTTGGCGTATTCCCGTTATTTGTGTTGCCAAAGTACGGTTTTGGCTTGTCTGCTAGTAATCCCATATATTTTTTTTATCTGTCTTGAATGGGTTTCTTTGTCTTCGAGACAATATTCTTCTGATCGATGCCCCAAGCTTGCCATTTCCTTAAACGGAAGTTTATATGAAAGATGGAGCAAACACTCAAAGAAACTAATACTTGCGTGAAGCATGGATAAGCCGAAGCTGAGTCTTGAAGCATCGACTATTTCCGTACGCAGTACTTTTCCAGACTGTTGTAGTTTTCAGAGTTGAGATTGCAAAGGAAACACCTCTGAGTAGATGAAGTTCCTGTAACGGCATTGCACTGTTTGCCGTCAATAATAGTGAAAAGCATGCTGTAGATAACTGAAATTTGTTTGCCGTCTCACTTGCCAATAAAATGATGTAATTGTCGTATTTGCCGTTTGATGTGGTCCTGTTCCATTTTTGAAATATCTGCTGTTTCACTTTGGAACTGAAATCGGACGTGCCTACTGTACCGTGTTGACGAAGGTCGTGGATTTTCCCAGAAAGCTGTTGGCCCTTGTCCTTCCGGGTTGTCATCTATTAGACGTATAGGCACAAAGAAAGAAAGAAAGACGAGTCTGTACTGCCGGAGTCACTTGAAAACGTTTGCTTGTATTCTGATTGTGGAGAACCGTCGAATCCCCACTTGCAATTCAGGGTTAGTTTTAAACTGTTCTGAACTGCGTTGTGAAATACGTCCTTCTGAGCCTCCAGAAGACGGGAGGCAGTGCGGTCAAGAAGTGCCTGCAGGTTAACTTCAGCCGCAGTTTCAGATAACATTGTGTATTTTTTTAGAGGAAAACAATGTTTTTCTTTTTTTAGTTTTCTGAATGTTTTTATAGGCGGAAAATTTCTGATTATCAAGCTCTTGAATAATATTTGATGTCTGGTGAACTGAGCATCAATACTTACACATGGCAAGCGCTTCTGTTCCTGTGAGCTGCTTCTCTGGTGGAATACAGAATCTTTTGTAAGCTTCTTTATATTTCGAAGCTCACGTTGGTAATGTTTCTGTTCTATCTATTTGAAATTTTTGAGGCTCACACTTTTCCACAAGAGCGCAAGCTCGTTCGAGCGGCAAATGAAAGCTCATCACTTGAATATGTGGCTCGCAAGTTTTCTGTTTTCAGTAGTTTTGTCCTATGACATGATTCATCGAAACCTTTCGTAGGTCGACCCATACGTCTTCTAGTAGTGACCATTTCGTAGTTTGGAAACCCAACTGATCAGTCTAGCCAGTCCTTGTTCTTCCTCAAAAATCTTTCTTGTTTTATACGAGCTTGCTGCCATCTGTTCGTAAAATCTGATACGAAAAATGAAATTCGCTTGTTGAGAGCCGGAATATATTCGTCTGTGCATTTTGTCTTGATTAAGATGAAGTTTTTCAAGCCTGTAACTTGCTCCTGTATTTGTACACGCCCAGACTGCCTCATGGTATCATAAATATCTCTTGTAGTTATAAAAACATAATCGGTTCAACTCGATCTTGCAAAGAAAGATATACGAATGCTTTGGGTCTTTAGATCACGCGTACTTGGCAAATCGATTTTTAGAAGCTGTGCACTTTTTAAACAGCCACTGTTTCAAAATGAGCCGATATGAGCAGCAGCGCTTGTTTACAGTTACGGCAANGATATGAGCAGCAGCGCTTGTTTACAGTTACGGCAAATATATTGTGTGAATTAATTATAAATGTCACAATGCGGAAATGATATGCCCTGATATATACTAAAACATTCAAGAAAATTTTCCCTTTATCACATTTTTGGTACATTGCCTTTATGATCGCATTAATCCACTACTAAATTCACAAAAGGAATATGTAATTTCAAGGAAATGTGCTTACCTGATGGCAACGACATCATGTTAAGCCCCACCGTGTTGTTACAGCCGTACACGACAATATCATGCATTTAACGACTTCCCAGATAGAGAACTTCTCCCTCACCGATCCATGTACGCTCAAGTTCGGACATGTGCTGTGACGTTAGCAGCATTCCAAAGACCTGGTGACTATTACAAACGTCTGGTTCAGGGATTTATCAATAGCTTAAATATAACATACCGCCACTTTAGTAAGATTAATATTTTATTTTGTTCCCTAGAATGGTGCTGTTTGGCCTCACTGCACGACGGCCGGAANGAAACCGAACAGAGTTTGGCATTTGCTGACTTCGTTTACTCCGCTTCAGAGGCGGGCGTGGTTGTGTAAGTACATATATGAGGCGGTGAGTTCCAATAGTTGATAAGTAGGCCCTACACGTGACACTTTTCTTTTAGAAAACACTACGTAAAAACTGAATGCGTTGAATTGTATACCATCAAATGTTTAAGTCAGTCAATATAAGCAAGTCCACGCTAAATAATCCATGATTCTCTCATATTTGTTGAAGTTCTAAGGGATTAAAATTTGCATGCGTCACGTTGTGTTACAACAGAGCCCGTGCATTAAGTTTTGAGTCAAAACCGTGAGCAAGTATGCAGTTCTGTTGCAACGTAAAACTCGTAGGAGAATGACCCAACAGTATGGATATGAATGAATGTAATTTGAGAACAAAGTGAGAATTTCTTTCGCGCAGCGGCGTAACAACGTACTAATTTCCTACTCCACGTGGCGATTTTTGATGTACGAAGTCTTGGAACAAAATTACTGCCTTAACATATAAAGTTTTGAAACAAAATCCAGATTTTAAACCTTAAACAAGATATGAAATAAAAAGATTAGACGCAAATGATTTGTGTAATATTGTGAAGGGGTACCATATGAACGCAATCAAACAGATAACTCGTTATGTTTAATTTTAAACTTATCAAGCATATGATGTTCACTGTTAACTGAGCAGGATTTGCTTTACTTGTAGTTTCTGTATCCTTATGCCGTATGCAGAATTAAGGCTGTGTTCGATTATTCAGCAGATACTGGTTAAGTACGTACGTATGTACCAGGTGTTCCTAAAACTTGGGACCAACTTCGGCAGGCAATTCATTACGAAATAAGACGAACATGTATGTACAACTTATTACCTAAAGTGATAATTAAGGAAGCTGCGCGACTCCAAAATTTGAGTTTTAAAATGCGTTTGATTGAAAATATCATAAAGCATTTGGGATTAAGTAATTAATTAATGCATTCTTCATGTCCTTTTTTCGGGACCACATTTTTGAAATATTCGAAACCCACTACTGTCTTTACTGGGATGTTTTTATGATTTTCAGAAATCATTGTTCCCATTTTATGACCATAGTAGTTAGTTGTGGTCCTTGCAGTGGCGGTCTTGGAAACATGGTTAATAAAATCTGCTACATATTTTGGCTGATTTTATTCTCCTAATAAATGGAACAAAACTTCGCAGAAACGCGCAATCCTTCAATTCATTCTGTGCAGTATAAATACACAGTCTGTGAAATTAGGTTATCTAACATAAAACGGCAGTCAATATTACGCATCATAAAAAAATTATCGAATTTTGGAAAGATTTGGTAATCCGGAATAAAATTACGTCTTTCTTAGTTGTAGTCACTCTCGCAGACGTATTTTTTTAACTCCCTCTGAAATTTTAATAAGTCTAGGCCCTATTGCTTCCGTAGAGACGTCCGGGAACTGTTCGCGGTGAACGAAGGGAAGTCGATGACCCAAAATTGTTTGCGTACAGCATAGCAGCGTGGCCTCTCCAGGTGTGTATGAACTTGTATAGTCTATTCGCGGTTTCTTCAAACTTTTTAAATTAAACGTTTGAAAATTCACCCCATGTATGATTGTTTTCTAAGTATGCCACGTCGCAAGCGATTTATACTTGTGTTAACATAAAAATTCTTTTTTTTTTTAATTGAACTTTTTCTTATATTTAATTTATAAAATGTAATATTTGATACCTATAACTAATGTGAATAAAAACAGGGAGAAAATAGGTGTGTTGGTAATACCTAGCAAGAAACATTTCTTATGAAAAAGATTATTACACTGAGTACGGACGAGCTGTCCCTGTGATGTTATTTTCTAGCCTTGGTTAAGCGTTGTTTGCGTGAGGCGGAGGAATATATTGGAAGTAGAACTTCAACGTGGCTTCAGAAAAGTTGGACGTAACCGTGAATGAACTGTATATAACCTCCTTGGTCCAGATAGGCA
>NQII01000014.1:20122-53720 GCA_002778355.1 Clitarchus hookeri
AATCTTGCCCGCCACTTGAGTGCTCCGTCGCCCGGAGTGGCAGAGGAGGGGGTAGAGGGGTTCCACCGGCCCTTTCCAGCGCTGACGAAGGGCCAATTTGACGCTTCCCTTTGACGTGTGGCCGGCGGCAGGCCTTGTTGTCACTGGTCTTCGTCTTAATGAGAGCCCGGGCTTCACACAGAGCCTATCGTCGCCCTGGTGCTGCAGCTGCTGTTAGGCTACCGCGTTGACCACACCCGGCGTCGCGGAGCTGCGCTTTGCAGGGTCCCTCGTCTGTCTGCAGCCTCGGCGGGAAACTCGCCCTCGGCAACGTATTTGTATGTTTTCTCCACGCAAGGGCGTTAAGCCCACGCACGGAAAATATTCTCTGGTGCCGAGGGATAACTGCTCAAAAAACAGGCGATATTTTTTATTTTACGTTTACGCATCATGCACTGAAAAAAAAATTCCACGCAAGTAGTTCTAAATTTCTCCAGGAAAGTGGTTCGATTCACGGCGGGGTCTCTCCCGGATTATCGCATGTGGGAATCGTGCCGGACGATGCCGCTGGTCGGCGGGCTTTCTCGGGTATCTCCCGTTTCATCCGCCCTTTGCAGTCCGAAGTTGCTCCATACTCACCTCGTTTCGCCCTCAACGGCTCTTAATACATCGCTGTTAAGAGCCGTCCAAATCTCTTCACTCACTCACCAGGCAGGTGGCACTGGAACAGTTCTGTAATCTGGTCTCACAGGGTAGCAGCAACCAGACTTCGGTAACAGCAACAGATTGTTCTTTTATTATATTGCAGTTCTTTTTTCCTTGCGGGAACAATCTAGATATTCCTCAAGTTTTTCTGTAGACGCGGTAGACGGGGCTGTTTCTTCTGTCGTAGCGACAGTGAGCTCTGCTGCAGGCACTACGTTCATAGTTGGCGATACAACCACGTAAATAAACACCACATACAATTGTGTTGCTATTACTGTCTACGTTAACCAGAGGTGTACGTAGGGAGGTGGGGGAGATGGGGACGATCCCCTCTCCCCGAAATCTTAAAGAATCACAGTCTTTATATCGACGCGAGTAACTATTTTAAAATCTGTCATAGAAGACAGGGCGGCCCAGAATAGGGAGGTTTTGAGTTGCTGTCCCACGCCGATATGAATCAATGGCGCTAAAAACAGTTTCAGTTGGCTGGATTATAAATAAAATATATACTGAGTGTATATATAATATACTGTATAGCATTTTCGGATCCTGATTTCTGAAATAATTTTAATTTGGTTGGATTACTTGGTTTCAAGTTCTACCACCCCACCCACCCTTCGAAATGAAATCCTGCATACGCCCATGCCGTTAACAATTTTTGGATGATACCAACAACCAATCTGACTGCTGTGTCTGTACTAATAGTTTAGACAAGTTATGAGTACAGAAATTCTATTCCTACAACCATATATTTTATCAGTGTACTGTACTGGGTGTCTAATCGCACATGACCAGATTTATACGCGCGGCCCTGGCTTACCTGGAGTTCGAACCACATAACTAGTGTTCGCTAACGAAAGGACTGCATTCATAAATATGTTACGCATCTTTCCTACCCAGTGGGTGAATGTACCCTTCCCCAGTGATCGTTTGCTTGTCTTCTAAGGCAGGTATTTCCAGAGCCTTATTAAGACAGTTGACTATATGTTAGCATTTCAGACGTTTCCTTGTTTACCTCAATACATTTTATAAAGAAGTTTTTAATAAATATAAAATGTCCCAGATCTCTATAAATTCTCTCTAAATATACAGAAATGTCTATGCAACTCAATACAAACTATTAGCGGTTGGTGAATTAAAACAGCAAACGGGAAAAGAATGACTGAAAATTTCGACAGGAAAAGAAATAAGCACAGTAACCTGTGCACTGGTGGACAAATAAAAAGGAAACTGGGGAAAAACTACTTTTCCAACAAAAACACAAAAGTTAATCATGAAGAATGTAAGGATTTTATCCTTTCCCTACTACGCATATTGCCTTTTAGGGTAAATGCAAATGAAACGTTATAAAATTTCTGCATTCCAACGTTAGTCACACTTTCAAGAATTACGTTCACTATTGGCCCTGCTAAACTATTTCCTTCTTATATGTAGTGCACCTTTCTGAATTCTTTATTATTAGGACCATGGACCCAATGTCAAGGGTTTATTCGCAATAAAAGCTGACCTCTGTCTAAAATTCATTTAAGTTTTTTCAATGACTTTATATTTGATTTTGTATTTCATTAGACGCGTAAACACATTCACTTTTTATACAATGGTGTCAACTTGGAGGCGGCTTCGTGCTTATATAAACTCCACTTATTTCTTAAAAACGTAGATATAACCATGTCTTCATCGTGATTCGAACCGGAATTTCAATTGTCCGCATGTAATAATTTAAAAAGAGGGCGAATTTTATTTGTGTTACTTATTATTCTGGAATTGATTTTATCTACTTAATTATGTTAGGTGTAGTGTTAAACACACAAAATATAGGTACTTTTGTGGTTGTTACATAATATTATTAAATCTACACATTTGTCGATAATTGAATTTTATTCAGCTATAGCTACTTGGGTCATATGCCTTCGAACGAATTATGTTTTAGAGTATTTTCGCTCTTAATGGGATAGTCAGAAGTAATTATTTTTTCATATGTAGATTAATTTTTTTAATAGCATAAGGGGTTGTGTTTTCCTCGACTGATAGGTTTTTTTTCCACCTTCTACAAAACCTTTAAAACGGGGAACTATTTTATGATCTGCGGGAACAAGCCATTCGCGAGCGTTGATACCCGTGTACTGTCCACAATGTTAAAATTTATGTAGCACTCCCACGTAGAGAAACCGGGCATCAAGAATTTACTATCCATACGTGGAAGAGTTATAGCTGAACCTCCGCGCGTTTTAAGCGCCACGAACGCTAGCGTCTTTTTTTATGTGATTTTTAGCTTTCACAAAATACATAACTTGATGGAGTCGAGCATCCTGCCATAATAAAAAATTATTTTGCATTTTAGTGCTACTGGAAAGTCAAATTTCGTTGTAAAATTGTGTTTTGTGTTAACCAAGCACGCTCGATCACGCTGCAGCCTGCTTGAACTGCATTGCAGCATATGTATTTTTAATATATATTTTTTAACGAAAATATTGAACGTGTTCTCAACTTGTTTACCTGCGAAAACGAAACACATACCCTAGACGAGGACTGAGTGGTACTTCCAAGATATCATGCATGCTATAATTAATATGACTTTAAGCCTTCCAAAGTCGTTAGAAACAGTTTTTTGAGAGCGGCGTATCTTAAAGCATGCTACTCGGACACGAACGAAACTATGATAGGAGCTTGTAATGAACTTTGCTACAGACTCTCCTTCAATATAATGGTAGTGTACCGTTAAAGTCTTATTGGTACACGCACCTCATTGGTTCAGAACCTTGCACACAACACAATGTAAAATTTTTGTTAAATTTTTACTGAGAAATTGTTTGTAATTTTACAAATGCTTGTGACAGTACAAAGATTCCTCTTGTAAAACTACTCGTTTGTAAAACTACAAGGGGCCGTGTTTGTAGTAGAACTCAAGAAAGGTTTGTACTATACTGACCCGTATCCACGAGCTTCAACAAAATGGCGGACACTCAACCAACACCGTAAAACCGTATATAGCGGTTTGTATAAAAACTATGGGTTATGTGAAGTGTAGTTGCGTGCAAAAATAAATGTATTGCGAGTTTGAATAAAGTAAAACGCTTAAAAAACTCAAATAATCATAATAAAACGACAATTTCAATCGAACGTGACCGTATTACTCATTAACTGTCAATGTTTCCTAGCTACACGGAATTCTTAAAATGAAATGCAGTACCGGTAAATGTATTCTTCTTAATCAAATAACTCCCTTAACATTTTGTAAGTACTTGAATTTATATTTAAAATAAAAATTAACATTAGGTATGTAAATCAAGTTGGTCTACTGGTTAAGGGTGCAGGCTAATAATATTAGGGGGTTAGACTTCTAGTCCCCGTACCGACAAAGTGTGATTTTTTTTCTTTCATAAATTATATTTTAAGTTGTAATACATGGCTATCATTTGTAATATTACATATGTATGTTTTGCAGATTTTACAAGGAAACTGTCTGTAGTTTTACAAAGTAATTTCTTGGCAACTGGGTTCCAAAGGACTTTTCTCGTAAAAGTACAAACATTTTTCCAGAGTGTAGCGAAGGGCCACTTAATGCTTGTGGCAGTGTTGCCCTTACCGCTCCATCGCTTCTGGGACTCAAGCGTGGCAATAACACATAAACAGGCAACCAAATTGATTCGTGGCGTCGATTCAGTCCTGGCGCTACTCTAGGGGTGATTTTTCCTAGTGGTGTTTCATGCCTACCTTAGGCTAATATTGGTGCAGTTCTTTTACTATAAACCTGCTTCTCAGTTTTGTCATATCTATCTATGTTTGAGCACTAGACGTACGTCTTGCAGTATTAAGTATTACTGTTAGGCTGCAGGCGTACCATCACATTGGAAGTCGTCCCAAATCCGTGTTAATTTGTTGCGTAAACCGAACTATTGCTATGGTCAACTCAGTACCGTAACATGTTCAGCATTATCGGACTTTTCGCTGATAAATATCGTGTTTACACATTGTTATGGTTCAGTAAATGCGGACAAGCCTAGTGAACTGCAGCGATGCGTCGGTATCCAGGCCAGGCGAAGAATCCAAAACACATTGCAACAATAATAGATTATAAAACATATAGTCCACTGACGGTTTCTTCGGATGTTTTGAAACGAACATTTGAAAAATTAACCTAGTCATAACATGTCAACCTGTTTTTTCGATAACTTGTATACCACAAATATATAATACTGTGATTAACTTAAGTACTGTATTTTTTAATATATAAAACTTTTACTTAGTGTCTTCTATAACTTGTAATATTTATTTCGTATTAAATAAGAATTAAAAACAGAGACAGCAGAGTTGTGTTGACAACGGCTAGTAAAAAACAGTTCACAGATAAATATTTTTTTTTTTTTTTTGGTATGCTATTTGTAAATTAAACGTTGCCTACTGATATATTTGAATTTTTAGGTAGCACGGAAGGAAACATATTTAATTGATACAGTTAAAAATATCAGCGAAAATTACCGTGCTTAGGCCCTAGTGATATGGTGTTTTTTTCTCGTCTCTCTCTCTCTCTCTTTTTCTCTCTATCTCTCGATCTTTTGCTCTCTCCCGGGAAGTCTCGCAGCGCCTGTAGTATCAGGAAGATTATACATGTTTTCAATTTTAGCATACTTCATACTTCTTACAGAAAAAATAATGATTTTTGAATTTGTAATTTACAACTGAAATGAGATTTAGTTTGACTACTTATTATAATATGTCTAGATATGATGGCGGGACGGTTACAAATCCGAAGTTGGCAGAAGTGGCGACTGACGACATCGACATGACATGGCGTGTTTCTGAACGAAGCGTCAAGTTCCTACTCGTTATGTTTTTTAAACTTACCTAGGCAAGTTACGATGTTGTGATAAATCTATTTTTTCCATGGTAGGAATAAATATAGTATAAAGTGCGTCGTGACCGCTATGTGTGAAAGAGTGTTGTTGCCATTACGTTACGTTGGACCAGTGTGTGTGTGTGTGTGTGTGTGTGTGTGCGTGTGTGTGTGTGTGCGTGCGTGCGTGCGTGTGTGTGAGAGAGAGATTGCAAATATAGGACGTGTGAAATTTATAAGTTTTTACCGTGAACTGTTTTTAATACCAAATTAATTGTTTGAAAGTCACTTCTTTTTATCACATCGTTGTAATCTTGCCCCATGTGTTTGAAATACAATTGTGCAACGTGCTTAAGTTTCTGTGATTTGAATGTTTGCCACGACCCCAACAAAATACAAAACACAGCCAGATAAATTTAAATAAATAATGAAATAAACCTAGAAAACATCAAATACGAATGCATATAACTATGAGCGGAATAAAAGTTACTGAAGGCCTATTTGTGTGCATGTTCACCACTATATTTTTAAGTTTGTCGTTGCCACGTACAATAAATAAGCGACACGAGTTGCGTGCTTGAATTTACTGTGTCTTTTCGTTGGACTGGTTGTGCCTTCGTTTTTATTTTTATTGCAACTCAGTACGTCCTTTTTATCAAATAACCCAACACATATAAGTAACAAGAGCTTAAATACTACAGTTCTTTCCGCCGTAGTTATAACAGGGTTAAACACATTCGCGACAAAACATAAATGTGTATTATGTGCTATGTCGTGCATAACAAATATGTTAACGATGTAAAATAATAACCGTAAGATCTATCGTCAACATAGACATTGTTAAAAAGTCAGAAAACTGAACTATATATGGTTATATACCTACATTGTGGACATTCTTACGAAATGGTTTTTGAAATATTGAACATCTGAAAACAGTAAACAAGCATTTGACAGTTAAAACGTAGTCACGTGGCAGTGTTTAAGTTCACGTGTTGTGGAAGGATACGTAATCGGTAACTAAAAGTAGAACTTCAGCAGGGTTCAGAAAAGTGTGAACTAACCGTGAATGGCCTATATCAGCGAACCGCCAGCGCGTCTCGCCTCCCGGCGGCGCGGTATTCAGGACAGTTACGCCATCAGAAACTATATAATACTTGGCAACACATTGTACGAGGTCTGTCTGTCTGTCTGTGGACACACGCCGAGATGAAGCCATCAAAATCAAGCTTGGCATGCCGCTCGTCGCTTTCCGGCTCAACACTCAGCCTCCGGCGACTGTATCATTCAGATCAATCATATATACTGTAATTTAATAGGACCTCCCTCGCCAACAACTTATATTTAATGTATATCATAATAATTAAATAAAATACCTGCTCCGTCTTCATAATTAACTTCAGTTCTTCCCTCATAGTAGTACATAAACCTTACATAGTCCCTAGAAACAAGTATAAAAATAATAAAAACGTGACAACATACAACATATTTTATTCTTCAGAGATGATGCAAGAATTTAAAGCACCTCGCAAAACATAATTTACCCACTTGGTCACATTCATGTAACGTAACACAAGTTATCTCATAGCTGTTAAATTAGCCTACTTAAAAGAAAATACTCTAAAATTTCATGTAAACTTATAAAAGATGTTTATTTTTCCTGGCTAGCTGACTGGGTGGAATAACTCTTTCTAGAGTAATTGCGTAACAACCAACTCAAATCTCACCTCAGTCAGCAGTCTTTCTTTGCAGTATATATGTCTGGAAATGGCGGAGAAGCGACGACTTTTATAGTAGCATTTATTATATAGTGGTATGGAATTTTATAGCAACGTATCAAAAATGGAGACCAGTTTAGCAGTATCATTTGATGTATTCTGGCCAATAACAAATTGATATAAAAATTAAATATTTTTTACATTTTCCTCATGTTGCGTAAGAAACGCCTGTTTGCGGTTAGCTAATAATTTACTAATACTACCCTTGGAAGTTTCCATTAGTGTAAAAATATCCCCGACCTCATTTGTATGTTTTGGGGATGCGTTTCCGAAAAAAAATCTCGCAAACAACGAGACATTCCTAGCCCTCTTTTGCAAACTTTAAACTTTAAAATTTCCTCTGCGTTCGACGCCTACAGTATTATATGTTAATGCCTAATTAAAATCTCTCAAGAGCACGCAAATATCTCATAATTTAAAACCTGCTGCGTGAAATGTTGTTTATTCGTAAAGATGATTTCGTTGAAAATTAAAATCGCGAAATGTTTTTAAGCGCTGTTCACGGTAAACTAAACACTTTTGAAAGACGTTCTTAAGATCTTCTTGTATGCACATCGTGTATTCTTCCGCCATATGTACAATTAACATTATCATGGGCCTGAGCATTTAATTTATGCGTCAGTCAAGCGAAACTGTACAATTATTAGGAAACTAAATATTTTACAAATTTTCTAATTCCCACATTTTATGCATCAAAGAAACAGAAATTAAAATAAATAATTTCAATATTTACAGACGTTTACCTAGCACTATTAATTCAACATTAAGACATGGGACTACTTTCCCTCCGTCTTTACCAACTTTTACTAGGCGCTTGCCAGTCAATGTTGCCGTTAAAATGTATGCAGGTAGAGGGAGCGATATTTTTTAAGTTTGATTTCAAAAGTGCTCAAATACCGTAGACAACCTATACGTGAGATTATATGTTTCGGAGGTTCGGATATTTNCGCTTGCCAGTCAATGTTGCCGTTAAAATGTATGCAGGTAGAGGGAGCGATATTTTTTAAGTTTGATTTCAAAAGTCTCAAATACCGTAGACAACCTATACGTGAGATTATATGTTTCGGAGGTTCGGATATTTGTCATGCATAGCTTAACGAAACTATTTACTTTAATTTCTCTCTTGCTTTTGTCGCATCTAAGACGTATTTTTTTTTTTAGTGCAAGGTTTAGCGAACTACGGAAAATGCTGTTTACGTGTGAGAGTGCACATATATGGTGGGCATTGAAAATTTGAGATATTTCGTTTAGTATTAGCTATATTTGCCTTGAAATTCTACTCAATCTGTGATCGCTACGCGCCGCTTACTTAACACTTAACTGTAAAACCTCCTGTGTTTGCTAGCATCCTGCCAAACGGCAGAAAATATGCCTAGCGAACCCTTTACCTTGTACAAACTAGTCCCCAGGAAAAAAATAATTATTGCCTAAAAATTACCGTCTACTCATAGTGTNAACCCTTTACCTTGTACAAACTAGTCCCCAGGAAAAAAATAATTATTGCCTAAAAATTACCGTCTACTCATAGTGTTAACTGTCTTTCAAAATACGCGAATCCAGCTTTGCTGCCAATAAAACGGACGATAGTTGGTACCAGCGAATTAATTGTGTATCGTCACATTTTCTTTTGGCCTTCAGGTCGCAAGGCTCCGGGTTGGAAACCTTCTTCAGAGGTAAATTCTGTTTTACTGTGCAAGCTTTTCAAGTGTTAATTGTCTTGTGCTATATTACAAAGTGTGTTGCAGTTTTCTTTGTGTATTCTGGGTTTATATAGCCTACAGTTGCACAGTACTGCGACATAAGCTCTACAGTAAAGCTGTCACTTCTCTATACTGTGGCTGTGTGGGTTCCCTCGGGGTCCTACCCCAACAAATTCAGAAAGCTGGATTCCTCTGCCAAATTGTATGCACCATTATCTCTCGCGGCCGTACCTACAGTACGATCCCTGACCTAGCTCCGGGGTCAACCACAGGCACGAAAGTACCAACTTATAAAATACCAATTAATTTTTTTTTTTACTCTCAGAAATCCCAGGCGCGAACCAGCGACCCGGGGTGCCGCATGCCGGTGGTTCGCCTGTTGCGCATACGTGATCGTAATGAAAATTCCTAGTTAAAAATAATCGCATGTTCGTCGCCTTCCTCTCTTTCTCGCTGTAACTTGTCTCTCTCTACCATTCACCGCCTGGTATGCTGCATACTCACCGGGGAACCGCGGCAGTGTTGCCAACCTAAAGACGAGTAAGTCGGCTGCGTGCGTTCGGAAATTCCTCTACAAATAACTAAATTAAACTACGCTCCAAATCCGAAGAATTGACACACTTTTATTCAAAATGCAATAATTAATATTACTAATGTAAATACTTAGCACTAATTTATAAATGAATTAAGTTACACATTGTTAATCAGACACTTCATTGAGAAATTTTCAGTCTTGTTGAAAACGTTACGAACATGTGTTTCCATACTGCGAGAACATTCTTCTTGAGATGTTAAGAGAGTGATAAAATTTTCAGTTGAAAAAAAATGTAGTACGTATAAGTGATGGCCTATTCGCGGTTTCGTCACACTTTTTTAATCATACCTTTGAAAAATCACCCCATATATGACGTACTAGGTTGTTTCCTAAATATTTCATGTTTCAAAAGCATTTTATACTGTTGTTATCATAGAAGTACTTTATTTTTTGTTAAACTGAATTTCTACTTACATTGTATCAATAAATTATAATATTTCGTTTATAATTAATATATATAANATTTTTTGTTAAACTGAATTTCTACTTACATTGTATCAATAAATTATAATATTTCGTTTATAATTAATATATATAAATATAGGTGTGTTGGTACTGCCTAGAAATAAATAGTTCTTACGCAGAATATTATTACACTGAGTGAGCACGAATGCGGTGCGCTGTCCCTTTCTTGTAATTTTCTAGATACAGTTAAGTTTTGTTTGCACGAGGGGGAGGAATATCCTAAATATAGAAATTTAGTAGGTCTTCAGAAAAGTTTTCANCAGTTAAGTTTTGTTTGCACGAGGGGGAGGAATATCCTAAATATAGAAATTTAGTAGGTCTTCAGAAAAGTTTTCAGTACTCTTAACGAAAAAAAATGGTCACTAGATCGATCGTCAATTTGGATACATTTTGACATTCGGTTGTACCCATTCTGCGACACGCTATATGACCTAAATTTTTCGTTTCATGCAGCAGAATTTGTATCCTGTTGGTAGCACTGCTCCGCGGTCAGCGTTCCTGTTGCGGGAGGGGATGGGAATAAAAGCGATGTAGGGGATGGATAACGAAGAGGGGAGGTGATGCAGTCGATAAGATATTTCATGTGCTCGCAGTCCATGTACGGGCATTGGGCAGATACGCCGCCTCACGTTCATTTTTGTGGCCGGCCCTTCCACGTTGATCTGCTGGCGCTCGGCGCGGCGGGGAACTAGTGCAAGGGAGACGGAGGAATTTAAGGACCGACTGTGCCTCGCTGTTTGAACATTCGCGTTCGTCGTGCGTTCGTTTTGGCTCGGCAGGAGTCCGGGAGGGTCGGTTTCGTTCCGTCACAACCTCGGGTTTTGGAGTCGGTTGTTTCCATGGTCCACGATTAATTATACCGTGAAGAGGTATTACTTTGGCCCTTCCGGCTAACTTATGCCCAAATATTGGAAAGTATTATTTACTTTTGTACGTATTGTAAACAAACAGTTTTGTTCTCTTGCTGCTCTCTGGTAACTAAACCACAAAACAATAAAGCACATTTATTCGTAACAGTTAAAATAGTAAATTTGCTTACCTGAAATTTAAGTCTTACGGCACATTTTGGAAATTAAAAAAAAATCCACAACTGCGTGTGTTTTAACGTAAATACTAATTGGCCTACCTGTGACAGCGTTGACCGTGGATTTTGAAAAGCAATTCTATGTTTTAATTTCTTATTGAAAGAGTAGTATCCGAAGTAGTGACAAATGAAACCTGTTATTTTTTTGTTTTATTGCGGCTTAATCTATTCGGATTAGAGACAAAACGAGGTTTCTTAGGAAAGAGTTTGTCAAAAGGAAAATTTCCAACGCAAGGAGCGCTCGTGTTCCAACGATGTCGCTTCAAGCTGGCGGTTAATAGAAAAATCCTATATAATTGTGTGTAAAAGTTCTGGTTTGACTCCAATTGTGATATATACTTGCCCGTACTTCAGTATGAACTTTATTTTGCCATCAAAAATAATTTTTCGTTTCTGTTGTAGTATTTAATTGAAGTATAGGCTGTTCACGATAAAGTGAGCGCTTTTGACTAGTTCTTTTTTCCTATCAGCCATTTTGTATCCTTCCACCACTTAAAAAAAAAATTGCCATGTAAGTAATAAACACGGTGTGTATATTTCACTGTACTTGAACGTTAACGTCTAAAACTACAATAAATATATTTATTGATATTATTCAAAATGAGAGGGTTTAAAAAGTTCTCACTTTACCGTGAATATCCTATAACTGTGAAATATAACGTTCTGCTAAATCCAGTTTTTCGACCGTATATTAAACAACATGCGGACATATTTCGTTAATTTCACACTATAACGCAAAGAAAAAGTTATTATTTACATAGGATTGAATCGGAAGAATTTGTTGTGAACTGTAGTTATTTTATGAAAATAGCAACTATCCCATTTGGTTACATGCAAAATGTAAATTCAGTACACATGCAACATCAGTGCTACTTGGTGGCGAAAAATGTTAGTTGCTAAACTATTATAATTGAGCTTCCCAGCCCAAGTAGAATAAACCTTTGTTTTATGCGCAGATGATAGTGTCATATTTATGTGTACCACAATTTCAAAGCCTCTCTTTGTTGATGCGTGGGTACTACTCATTATCTCTATACCAATGTCAACTTTTGCACATGGAAAACATATAAGCAATTACCAGAAAAATGAAACAAGGTAATGTTTTCAAAAGTGTTCAGTTATACGTAGAAGAACTGCCTATATTCATAATTGTTACACGTATTTAGTCACCTACCTCAATGCGTGACTCATAATGAGGTCTTTTAAATTACATGTTCGGTCAAGTTAATATGGATGGTATCTATGACATGCCGCAGCTCGAGTCAGACATTGCTGTTTCAGTTATACTAGGTTAAACAAGGAGACATCCCCTTTATAGCCTAAATAATATATAAAGTTGGTGAAACTGAAAAATAGATCCATTTGTGGTTCATTCGACTGGATATGAATAATACAAACACAAGTATAAAGGTATTGAGTGTTCAAAAAAGGATTAAAATTAAAGATATAAAATATTTTGGTTCGAGCTGCTATTTAAATTTTATAAACGAAACTAATTCACAGTTTATCTTAATACTTTATTAAATACTATCTGTGCCCGCGGCTCCGCTCGCATGGACTACGGAATTATTGTTTAGGTTTTTTTAAAATAAGGTTTCCCCTCCCTCCCACGACGCTTCGATCCGACGCCACCATTGCTCTCCACGTCTGCGTACGGTAAATCGACTCGCGTAAGTAAATTTTTTGAGATATTTTCTCGCTATAAATAGTAGCCAATATCAACTTTCAGCCGTCCAATTATTTCTGAGTAAGAAATTACGTCGATCTGTTGCTAAATTGCAACGTTGCGTTGTTATTGCGTTTGTGTACTATTTAATTTCCCAATAAGAATGTCCCCAAGGGAATGAGAAATTTTCTCGGGGTAAAAAGTAGCCTATGTCACTTCCAGACCCTCCAAACTATCTCTGTGCAAAAAAATCACGTCGATCCGTTGCTCCGTTGCGACGTGAAAGAAGGACAAACAAACATCCAAACACACTTTCGCATAATGTATATATATATATATATATATATATATATTTCGGAAGAAAAATAAAGCGTTAAGCATGCTGAAAGTACTTGTCATTTGAAAAATGTATACTTATAGACATAAACTTCTTTCGGTATTTTCACGTAGCAGGTATGGTGATCTCATTTCCAGCAGGATAACAACCAGGGGGATCGGGCAGAGATGGCAGTAAAGTTTGACAGAATGAGAATAAATGTGCACCCAAAGGTTTTTTTTTTTGGTTCACCGAGATTCCACGATACATTGTACACATTCTTTAATTAATTGTTATAATGTATTCGCTTCTGGTTTATAGACTTTTCCCTAAATTTTATGACGCAGCATTTAATTAAGATTTCGATCACATCAAAATAAAACTTATAAGAAGTCAAAATGTCATAAGAGGGGAAGGGGGCCTAAAGGCTTGCCCCCTCCTAAGCTTAAGATGATGTTCCGCTACGGCAAGCTTAGTATATTCCATTGATGTCGAATGTGCTGATCTACGAAAGGAACACACACTTCAGACGAGGGCTGTTGAGTGCTTACAAAATGTCACGCACGTTAGANACAAAATAAAACTTATAAGAAGTCAAAATGTCATAAGAGGGGAAGGGGGCCTAAAGGCTTGCCCCCTCCTAAGCTTAAGATGATGTTCCGCTACGGCAAGCTTAGTATATTCCATTGATGTCGAAGTTACACTATTTTTTAACTGTATGTGCATCCTAAATCATGTGAAGTCTTTGTGATTTATAACCATTCGTACGTGACTTCGTTTCACATATTTAGTAATTAAATCAGGACATGGAGATTTAGTATAACTTGATATAAGAATCTCGTAATTATAGAGGAAACGTAGTTTAAAATATTTAAAAAGTTCAAGATTAGCGGTTGTTTGGTGTGCACTGATAAATGACGTACAATTTGAATACTTACTAAGATCTACTCCAAGAAATGTTTCGTTACGAAACGACTCAGTGCCTTTTAATATGTGCATACTTTGCCTAGAAAATATCTCGTGATCTTGCAATTGAAATGCTAATGTATGTTTTCAACAGATTTTTCCAGCGCATGCCTTGGTACAAGCAGTAATCAGTAAGCGCAGCTTCTGAGGAATTGCGATACATACCTCTGGCACAGTAGCCATCACATTTACAATACACCCGTTCATAGTAACGTCAAACTCTCGTTTTAAACGATGCATACCAGCGCCAAGGAACAGTGTTTGTTGCAAATCCCGCTCTCTAAATTTAAGTAGTCTAGTCTAGCATAAGTCGGTTTTGTCACTAAGGTTCGAAAAAAATCTCTATTGAATTCGGCGCGAATATCGACGGAGCTGAAAAGCAATAAAAATTGTTGGCGTGGGAAAATTACAAATGACGTAGTATGTGACGGGTCCTAGGTTGGAGTTCCAAATAATCCATTATCAAAACAATCTGAAGCCAGTCCTTAAAATATTTCTTCATCTTTTCTTTCTAATTAAAGATTTATTTCGGCTCATTAGATTATCAGCCATCCCTCAGTTTTTAAAGATGATTAAATTTTAATCTTTGCTTTCTGTTGCCCGCACTCAAGGTCAGATAGCTAACTGGGAAATATATTAAGTTATATTGCAAACCTTTACTTGCACCCTTAGAGATCTGTGCGACTCTCTCTCTTTCTCTCTCTCTCTCCCGTTGAAAGGCGAGATTCCTTTCAAAGACCTCCGGGAGATAAAGGATAAACACATTTTAATACGCCTGCATATGTCTAAAATCCTTTATAGTTTTTGTATGCGGTGCATTTTCCTCTTGGAGGGCTGAGTAGAAGTATTTCTCGTCCGTAGAGCTGGAAAAACGCCGTCGACAGTAGCACAAAGACTAATGAAGACCTCACACCACGGAGAGAGGGCACGTCCTTTACCTAGTGTTTAAATGAACTGCGTAAATAATTAATAAGGTCCTCTTGACTGTTACGCTTCGTTCTTATTACTGCCGTCATTTCCAGCCCGAGTCTGCGCTTTCACGCCTGAAGGGGCCTCGCCGGTTAAATATTATTAACGCCCAGGTCCGGCCGTAAAGAAGCGTTACGACGGCGACGTAACACAGCATAAACAAGTTTCGGGCGTGTTCTGTTTACGCAGGATTTTAATCGGTGACTATAGGGTTTTAATACAGCAATCTGTTCAGGAAAGATACGGCTTCGTCGCTGTAGTTTACAACGCTGTTTTACATAATAATAAATATCTTAAACAGAGGGCTACTTACAGCGATTTTCGCTCACTTTGACACTTTTCAACGACCACATTTATGTTTCAATAACCAAATTTGTGAATTGGCAACCAAATATCGACTTCCAAAAGCATATGCATTTTAGAAGTCGAAAAGCATATGCATTTTAATTATATGTATGTACATACACACACGCACACACAATTGCTTACAAATAGACTCTACAGTCTTATGTACAAATATGCCGACATCAACTGCGCATTGGTTGCTTGCTGTCACAGTGAAAGGCGACGATTGGACCAGCATTCTCCAGGAAGTGTCAAATACGGCGTGGGACAATGGATCAAGTTATACAAACGCATGTGTTTTGAATTCTAGCTTGTCCTAAAACGAATTCGCGAATTCTTCAGGTCTCTATCCATATGTCTAATAGCGAAGTCCCTTAAGGCTCCCGACTACCTAGCGCTTGAACTGGGTTGGCGTGTGTTTGAAATACACGTTTCTCCACGAAACTACTAAACTTGCGTCCAATGTGCTGATCTACGAAAGGAACACACACTTCAGACGAGGGCTGTTGAGTGCTTACAAAATGTCACGCACGTTAGNAATGTGCTGATCTACGAAAGGAACACACACTTCAGACGAGGGCTGTTGAGTGCTTACAAAATGTCACGCACGTTAGAAACATAATTTCAGAGTATCCCAAAACAGCTACTCAAGGACCCTGGCACTGAACTTCCCTACAGACCTTCCACCAATAAAATAATAGATTCACAACTGGAAGTCCCATAGTACATGGTACACGCCGTGCGACTAGAACACGCCAGTTCAGATCCTTGCGCGTAGCGGTGATGGCACACTTGATGCGGGTGGCAGTGTCGCCCTTATCGCTTTCGCGCTTTTCGGCCTCAAACGCTGAAAAAAAACTCCAGGTAGGTGGGAGCCTTTAGGGTTCCTTGTGTTGGAAGTATTTTGCGTGCGTATCCGGAACCTAAAATTGCGGGGTGGCTACGGGCGACCCAGATATTCTCATCATATGCCTCGTCGCCTCTATGAGAAAGGCACTGAACCGGCGTGCGGTCTTAACATCGGAAACTCGCCTCTGCGGCCCTATCATTTTATGCGTAGTAATAGACATACAAGTGTTTTGCACGTCCCTCGACAAATACACCTTGCGATCATTATGACGATCGCAACACGTGTAAGATGATGTGAGGGTACTATTACGTCGCCGATGTGATTTATTGTAAATTAATTAGTCGGTAAGAATTATCTGTGTGTATATATTTTTTATGGAATAATTCATACAAATAATAATCATCTTTATAATGGCAATGAATATCTTATATTAACCACTGGTTAAGACGACTCAGAAATATACGGTACGCTAATTTTCTTTTCTTTGTTATGTTTAGCAAAATTCTCCCTCAGCGAATATAGTGGGGTGTAATTGTAACCACTCAGTTCACGTTGATGCAAAAGTTTAAATTTTTGTGTCATCTCGTAGGTTAGGGTGTGTACTACATTTTTTGCCCAAGTGTACGACGATTAACCCCAGGGGTACCTTTGGTAAGGGGAAGATCGTAATAAGGGGGATGAAAACTTTGAAAACATATAAACAATATGTGTGGGGTATCAAACGAAAGGTAAAATTAATCTGAACTTTAATATGACATTTATTTATCAAAACCACATATTTTTGGGTGCAAGGGGTGTGAAAAAGGGAGTAGAATTTAATAAAAATTCCAGAAATGTAATATTGGGGGGAGTCATTTCAGGCAACTTTGTCCCAGATAGGATGAGTTTGTTCTATACGCCATATTTGGTTTCAAATGAATGATCTAGGATCCCTTGCACATTATTATGTTCTTTAAAAATCAAATCGTTTAGTCAGACTTCATTTAAACTGAAGATGTATAGTACAAAGTCATCTTTAAATGACACAAAGCCACCTGAAATGACTTTCGAAATAAATGTATGTTCATATGTAACCACTGACATGGTATTTGTTTTTCTAAATCCTAACAACTTTTTTCCCCTGACGAATGAGAAACTTTGTCTGTCCCCTCGACGAAACGGTTGCTCTGCATATAGAGGGAGAATACAAAGACGTCATCGACGTAGCTCGCCAGTTTAGAGAAGCTGGTCACAGGTCGGCTGGCTGGCGCCTGGCCCCTACTCGCCATTCCCTTGCGCGAGACTTCTCTATATTATTCTACTCACCTTGCTAAAATAAAACTCAGGAAATATAGGTTTTCACCTAGCTCAAAGAATGTTGAACATTTTTCATATGAATAACGATTGGAATTTTTTTTATACTAACGCGTGGTGGGCACTTGGATTTATGAATACGCTATTCGTTTTCCAATCTCGCCTCAAGGCGTTTCCAATACTACGGTTAAAACTATATCAATATCCTGAGTGTAATATTAAACTGAAGTATGCTGNCGCCTCAAGGCGTTTCCAATACTACGGTTAAAACTATATCAATATCCTGAGTGTAATATTAAACTGAAGTATGCTGTTATGCCGCATAAACGTGGTCTCCCAGGAGAAAATGTCTCAATCCTGCTCTCTTGTAGACGAAGTTTGACGAAGGATCCGTGAGGATTTTTAGCCAAAATTATTGCAAAACTATAATTTCTTCACAAATTAATCGTACACGTGCTAACGTGTGGTGATGTATTAAATGTTATCATCAAAGAAACCCAGCACAACCAAGAAGGCCAGTTCGACAGCGAACTATAGGGTTTGTTACTGAGTGTTTAGAAGTGAGGTTGGAATGTTTTGCCTATCCCGTTTTCCATAATATTACAAACATCAGTGCATTTCTGTCATCTATAATTAGTTATGTAAGTAACATTTCAAGTTTTTCGCCACTATTAGTTGCTTCGCATTTCTCTCTGCAACTGTTACAAATCACTAGTACGTTTGCTTTGAAGCTGTAAGAGTGCTTTAAATTAGACAATATTGGACACTGAAAGTCTGTCATTTAGGGGTTCTGGCTGAAAAATCAGTTTTCCCTTTTTAATGTGAATCACAACTTTGAAAAGTAGTAAGAATATGCGGAAGTTTTGAGTGATACGTTGGTCGTTAACTGAAGTGGCTGGTATTCTTTTCATTTGTTCAAGAGAAGCAATGTTTGCTGGTTCACTTTAGGAGTGTTTGCGTCACTATGGAGTTTTTTTAGGATGCTCTGTAACTATGCTCATAACGACGCCAGACGTCATTCTTATGCACTAAACATCTATGATCATGGCGAAAAGGCGGGATCGTTGGTAGAAACCCAACCGTAGCATGAATCAAAACTCTAGCGTACCATAAATAGTNTATAATTAGTTATGTAAGTAACATTTCAAGTTTTTCGCCACTATTAGTTGCTTCGCATTTCTCTCTGCAACTGTTCCAAATCACTAGTACGTTTGCTTTGAAGCTGTAAGAGTGCTTTAAATTAGACAATATTGGACACTTAAAGTCTGTCATTTAGGGGTTCTGGCTGAAAAATCAGTTTTCCCTTTTTACTNGTCTGTCATTTAGGGGTTCTGGCTGAAAAATCAGTTTTCCCTTTTTACTGTGAATCACAACTTTGAAAAGTAGTAAGAATATGCGGAAGTTTTGAGTGATACGTTGGTCGTTAACTGAAGTGGCTGGTATTCTTTTCATTTGTTCAAGAGAAGCAATGTTTGCTGGTTCACTTTAGGAGTGTTTGCGTCACTATGGAGTTTTCTTCAGGATGCTCTGTAACTATGCTCATAACGACGCCAGACGTCATTCTTATGCACTCAACATCTATGTTCATGGCGAAAAGGCGGGATCGTTGGTAGAAACCCAACCGTAGCATGAATCAAAACTCTAGCGTACCATAAATAGTTCGGAGTCCTCTGAAATTAGGCATTCTGTCTTTTTGTGGTATCCATGCGCCGTGGAACTACGTGTACACGTCGTTTGTCCCATAAATAGTTCATTCCAGTAGTAGGACAAACGCCTTTAGAACTAACAACTTTTGAANCTACGTGTACACGTCGTTTGTCCCATAAATAGTTCATTCCAGTAGTAGGACAAACGCCTTTAGAACTAACAACTTTAGGAAAAAAAAACTGTTTTAGAACAAATATATTTTAGTACAAGTTCCTTTAAGGTAAACTGTTTGAGAGAAAATATATTTTTCAGGAAAAACTGCTTTAGCACAATAGGGTTTTTGGAGTGATACAGTTTTCACAAAATATTATCGGACAAATACCTTTAGAACAAATGGTTTGGAAGAAAACTTGTTTTAGGATAAACGGCTTTAGGATAAACTTTTTTCTGGGCAAACAATTTTAGGACAAATTAATTTAAGAAAAATTATTTTTATGGTAAATTATTTCAGGACAAACAACTTTAGTTCGAACAAATTCAGTTTAGATAAACCTATACAATTGGCTTTAGGACATACGCCACACCCCCGAACTCGACATAATAAATCAGTTTTAGCCCTTACAATATAAGTACTCCTAGAAGGCGAAGATTCAACTTTCTTTACACAAGACCTCAATCGATGGAAACGGCGCTGTTCATTGCTTTTCTGGGCCCAAGAAAGAGTAAAAGTATTTGTGAAGCAAGAGTAAAACCAAATACCATTATTTTAGGTGTAAGATACTCGGCAAACTAATTAAAATCTAACGGCTTTTTATTTCGCTGCAACCTAAAGTTATAGTACTTCTTAGTTTTAACGAGAAATGACGTTACTTCTTTAACTGTCTTTATTTTAATTTATAAAGCTGGTAATAATGATTTCACGTAGAGAATGAAGATAGTACTTGCTATTAAAGCAATTGAAATTTTTATTCTTATATGGCATATTTTGTGATGATAAATACGCAGAGACTATCAAATTTCTCTCAGATATCTGGTAACAGGCGGTATTTCAGAGTACATAGATCTTATGTTCAGTAATTGTTCCCTTTATTGTAAGTGAAGTTCCAATGCAGGATAAATAATTTATTACTCATCTAATAAAATTCTGAATAACCAATTTTGTGTAGATTTTCACATAGTTGAATTATGAATATGTTTTAGCACCATCTGAACTTTCGAATCATAACACACTTTTGTATAGGCTGTCACCCGTGCAACTTTTTTTTTGCTGAAAAAGTGTTGATTATGACCAGAAAATATATAAATATGTCCACCTGAGTAAGTTCAGTACTTTTGTGTTTCGTTCAAATATGTATGCGGATATCGTAAAATACTCTATATTCTACGTCCAATTTGTTTTATACTGCGCAGTGATTGATCACGTAACGCTTAGTATATTAGACTATAACACATTACAGAGCTGTGATTGCGGATTCCCTTTAGCTTTGGTGTTAATTTTAGGTACTTTTTGTTAGAAATACACGTTATTTCACATATATCTATGGATTTTAAATTTAAGTATAAATAGGTATAACATTATGTCAGCTAGAAGTTATTATTTTATATTTTTGTTTGCCAGTGGCATTTTGGCTAGTAATCAAAAATATGTTGACGTGAATAAAGATTTTTTGATATAGGAGGATCGGTTTTTGTTATAATAATAAGGATTTGCGTTTGTCCGTCATTAGCGGATCGTTTAATACAAGTAATGAAACAGAGTTTACTTGAGTTTGAGCTTGCAAAACGAGTTTCATGTCTTCACAATGAAATGGCATAGTATTTCGTTAAATTCCAATCACCTTCCCACTCAAAGTTATGAATTTTCATTCGTCGGGAGCAAAATCCAATTACCTCGTGGCCACAGAAGGCAGCCGTAGTAATCAAATTACATTATTGTTGATAGAATTGCCTCTAGTGGCATGAAATTAATCCGTTTGCAAACCATTTCAAACTCTCAACAACAGTGGCGCAAGAAGTAATATCCAATGCAAAGCTCAAAAATGAAAAGCATTCGTTAACACTTTTGATATAAAAAAAACCTTCGTGTTCCCATACATTTTGATATAATCATTGATATTATGTTCTAACAATGTTCCCAAAAAGGTACTGAAAATTGGCTACGTTTCTGCATCTGTGTCTGTCAACTAGACCTAAAGTTATATCCACTAATTCCAACGGAATCTGATAAACAGCTGCGATATTATTTTTAGACGTACTTTACAATTTTATTCCCATATTTGTTACCCTTCGGTACAACGAGGTCATGTTCGTTCATGAACAGGCCTCCTGAGAAATATTTAAGATAGGACAACAAACGTTAGATGCAATTTGCCAATGTCTACTCTTGCTATATTCAGCATTGCATCGAAACTTTAGCAGGCATTTACTATCGTTTTACTTTATTTTTCAAATGGAACTACATGAGCTCAGGTCTGCTAACAAACGCAAATTAGCCTGTAAGTTTTATGTTTCCACGCATATTTCCACGAACTTGCATTTCCGTATCTACTTTTCTTAGCTCGCCATTTTGTTTCAACTTTGAATGCTCTTAGTATTTCCGGTTTTGTAACTAATTTCCTGTACATATTTTAAAGGATCATGTACGGAACAAGTAACAATACTCGAAAAAAAATTTGAGTTTATCCAAAACCATCCATTTCACAAAAAATATGGAAGGTGAATGTTGCGCTTGAAAAGTCCGATATTATGACCGATAGTTTTTCGGTAGTTGTAAAGAATATTAATTGATCCACTTAGCGACTTTAGAAACATGTTGTAAAAGATTATAACTGACTNCAATACTCGAAAAAAAATTTGAGTTTATCCAAAACCATCCATTTCACAAAAAATATGGAAGGTGAATGTTGCGCTTCAAAAGTCCGATATTATGACCGATAGTTTTTCGGTAGTTGTAAAGAATATTAATTGATCCACTTAGCGACTTTAGAAACATGTTGTAAAAGATTATAACTGACTTTTTTTAAATTAAAACTATTTCCAAGTTTTGTAATGTGCCAAGAGTGTTATGAATTGAGCCTTCATAATCGTGTCACCAGGGAAACTTCGGAAAGTTGATCTCTTGCAAACTCTCGACCGAGCACGGGTGTAGTTTCCCAGGAAAGTTGTTGCCATGTTTCAAAACTTCCGTGGCCAACCCGGTCGCCTGATGGGTCACTGGGGCCAGAAGGGATAGCAGCATGAGTTGAAAAACTTGGGGCAAATAATTTGTAAGGTGCGCCGAGCAAAATACACCTGCTCAGACCGCTCTTGTTATAACTTTAATAAAAAAAATACAAACAGAACTCAGCTGCTAACAATTTTAAGGTTACACTGCTAAAAATTTGTCACGACATGGAACTACTTTACTTAACTGTAAACACCAGGGACAGAGCGAGGGGGTGGCCCAGAGGTAGGTAGGTCGTTGAGCTTGAAGTCTCGTTGACAGCGAGGTCATTAGAGAAGGAGCAAGTTTCACGTGGGAGAGGGGGTGGGGAGGGAATGGGAAGAAATCGGCCATGGCCATTGTAAGGACCCATCACAGTATTGGGCTGGAGTGATTTCGGGAAACCATAGAGAACGGGGAATCGAACCCGTGTCATCCCGAAAGCGAGTCCAGCAAGCTACCACTGCGCCACGCCGCTCGGTAAATTGAGAATAGAATTTTTCCACCCATCACTAATATATCTGTAGTGCGTGAAACTCTCACAGCAGGTAGAATGCTACCAAACTGCGCTGTTTTTCCTACAGTTAAACCTTCTTCTCTCTCCAAGGCAGAGTGGTTCTGCTCTTCGAACAGTATCTTTCCTCCCTTCTCAATGAGAGGTCTCGATTTTGGGAAAACATCATAAACCACCCTAACAAATAGGAATATATAAAGACTTCGTGTATGCCCATGAAATCGCCCGTTCTGTATTTGCTCTAGGAATGAGAGCTATAGCAAAAATTAAAATATTTTAATAATTAATTACGAAGCCAAAACAAGATTTAGTTAATAAATTTAAATTTAGCAGCACTGATAACTTAGTTACTATGATCAGAGAAAATACTTAACACGAAATTTTACTCAAATTAAGCAAGACGAGGCTATAGATTTTCTGGTCAAAATATATTTCTACTTTTTTTTTAATTTTTGTAAAAATTTACAGGCTGGGCACCTTCCAAACTAACTCCTGGCTACACTACAGCTGTAAACGAATAGGCGCCGTTTATGTTAAAATACCGCAGTCACGTATGGGTATTTTCTTGAAAGCTTTGAAACCAAGGTGCTCAACGAACGAAAGCTACATTAAGCAGTGCACGGGAAACGGCGAATCGTACCGGAGATGTTGCACGTCGGATAAATAAATAAAGCACATGAGTTCTGAAGGGAAACTCGAGGATTCGGCGGAGATAGGCCGCAAACGGAGGAACTGAATTTTTTTATGCGCGTAGACACTTGAGTGGTCTCGACCCGTCTAGACTTATTTCTTCGGTGCTATGTTTGGGGAACTCGGGACGTCGTGCTGGTTGATATGAAACTGTGATCTTATCCCGGGAGTACATGTGGAATTTCGGAGTGTCTTTCAGACTACAGTGATTCTGTGCTCGTTGTCCAGTATTGGCGTGCAGTGGAGTGGAAGGGAGGGATTTGGGCTGCTCTTGACGTCGTGGTCTTGAGAGCTGATCCCGGTATTGGATTTGACGTGGCTCGCTTGCTCATGGAGAAAGAAAGCTAAGTGCAGCGGACCCTTCTGATTACAGTGAGCCCCAAACCCTACGGCTGGGTCGCGTTCTGAGGTCTGGGTACGAATTCCATCGTTCCTACGGGGCCACGGTGGTGCAGCGGTTAGAGCGCTCGCCTCCCACCTAGGAGAACTGGGTTTAATTCCCAGCCGGGTCGCTCCCGGATTTTCGCACGTAGTAATGCCAGTTGTCGACGGGTTTTCTCGGGAATCTCCCGTTCCCGCCGTCATTGCAGTCCGGCGCTGCTCCATACATCGTTTCACCCTCATCGGCTCTGAAGACCTCGTTGTTAAGAGCATACCACACGAGTGTGAGGGCCACTGATGTTCCCTATCAATTAGGTATTTTTTTTTTTAATTGGAAGGTCACTTGGGTTGAGATGTTGTGGTCGGTTAAGGTGAAGTGAGGTGAAGATGAAGCAACAAGGGCAGCAAAAGCGGGAGTGGCCAGAGAAAACCTGTTGGTCAAAGGCAAATGTCCCGCTACTTTTGCTACATGAAGAAATCATATGTTCTCCTGCCCGAGAATCAAATACGGATATGCTTGATGTGATGTGTTACTGTTGTGCTAGCCGCGTGATGATTGCGGCTTCGCCAGCGAAATATTTAATACAATATATGAGCTGAGTCAGGTCCACCGAGAAGGGTGAAGGGGGACGGGTGTGTACAATCTGTCCCTGATCCTATTTGGTGAGGGACCGGGAAAGGGGAATTATAAACAAACATGGCGCATAGTGCGTGGTTAAGAGGGCGAGGATAATAAAATATTGCTATATATGACCATTGAAATATACAGGTTACTGGCAGCCAGTAAAAAAAATTCAAAAAAAGATTATTGCCAGGCAGAAAATTTTACCTAAAGCACGCGTCACTTAGGTAAAATATTTTCTTGCCAAGTCTGTAGAAATTATTATCTCGGATCGCCGTTTCTTAGTTTTTAGAAGATGGCTAAGAAAATTCTCTAGAAATCAGTTAAAAAGTAAAGAAAACTTGTACTGGCATTAATTAAACATTGTCATCAAATTCTATAAGTTATACACTGTCCACATCTTTGTGACTGCTTTCTTACTTTTTTTTTATTTCCTTGTTTGACGAGACATGCGTAAATATTTTACAACACAGTTTTAGAACATTACGGCGTGAAGAGATGTAAATTTTTATTAGATATTCGGTGGTAAATTGTTTGATTAATTTGGAAGAAGGAATGGGGAGGGAGGGAGGCGAACAATGTTGTTTGCCACACACCCCTGGGAACCTTTGAGCGGGCCTGTAATGAGAAATCTTGGATGGGGGGGGGGAGGGGTTTGAAGATTAGAGACCTATAAAATTTGTGTTATTATTTGGCGACAGACTAAAACCAAGATGTTGTATTTTCTTTCGACTGTTGTCATTGGCCGACAACTTGCGTGACTCGTCCCAAGGACACTTGTGGCCAATAGCAAAGTCTCAGAGGTTGAACAACCGATCTCCAGCGAAGCAGTCACACATGTAAACAACGCAGTGTAGTTGTTAGTAGCCGATGAAATCACGGATTGCGCTCGAGTTGATACAGGGCAGTGCAGTCGAGCGTGTTGTAGGTTGTTCACCGTTAATTTGCACTTTTGAAATCAACCTTTGAAAAATATCGCTGCCCCTCCTACCTGCATAGTTTTTAACGGGCCCACTGACTGGCATGCGTCCGATAAAGTTGATAATGACGGAGATAAGGTAGTTCCATTTTTTAAAGTTGAATTAAAAGTGTTAAATAAACATTTGTGAGTACTGAAGTGGTTTATTTTGCTTTATGTTCTTATAGTGCGTATAAATTTTAAAAATTAGCAAATTTTAAAAATATTTACTTTTTAAATAATTTCCCAGTTTCACGTCACCAACGCATGAATAAAGTGATAAAGCTGCTTGCAACGTTAATTCTACGCATGGTGGAAGAATACACAATGTACACACAAGTAGATCTTAAGCAGGGTCTTTCAAACATGCACAGTTTACCGCAAACTGCCTATACCAGGTAATAACGGGAATTGTGCACGTCTCCATTGATGATGTTGAATGGTGGTGTGTGTTTTTTCAGAACGGGCTGCCGTCGGCGGAGAACCCCTACGTGTTCAACGGAGACTTCGTGGACCGCGGCAAGAAGGGTCTGGAGGTGCTGCTGCTGCTTCTGTCCTGCCTCCTTGTGTTCCCCGACGGCGTCTACCTCAACAGAGGCAACCACGAGGACCTCATCATGAACGCCAGGTGACCGCAGCGCCGCCAACACTGTTGCGCCACATTACACAGTATAGGCTTTTCACGATAAACCACGCACTCTTGAGAGCCCTGCTTGAGCTCTTCTTGTAGGCACGTTGCGTATCCTTTCGCCTTACGTAAAATTAATATTGCCACGGATCTCATCACTTTATTCGTGCGTCAGTCAACTGAAAATGGGAAATAATTAGAAAAGTAAATATTATCGAAATCAACTTAACATTACATTTTTATGAAATTAAAAAAACAGGAAACGAAATAAATAATTTCAGTGTTCGCAAATGTTTATATGGCATTTTAAATTCAACAATAAGACGTGGAACTACTTTCCGTCCATCGTTACCAACCCCACTGCCCGCGTGCCATGCAGTTTGCCCGTTGAAACATATGCAGGTAGAGGCAGTGACGTTTTTCAGAGGTTGATTTCCAAAATGCTCACTTTATCGTGAACAGCCTTTACATAAGAGTACGAAGGTGATACAGTCGCTTATAATACGAACTCTGTCCACATCCGCCAGCAAAATGGCGTCACGGTTCAGCAAAATGTTGGAACGCCGTTCACCAATCAGGGCTTGGTATGGTTCATTTAATATAAGGCCACATTCTGACAGTTAGTGAGTGGCAACGTAACGTATTGAAAACAAACAACGCGCCATTTACAAAATCCTGTATCAGCTGATGCACGAACGAACAGAACTTAATATTACATTGGCTATTCTGAGAGCAGTGCCGGCGCACATCAGACAAGCAGAAAATACGCGGATAAGAAAGAGCTCGTAGATTAATTAATAAATTTTATTTTAAGTGGTCATAAAACAGCAGTTTTTAGTTTTAGAAACGAAACTTCGTGATAAAATAGTAATGTATAGGTGTTCAAAATGAGATGCACAGTAAAACGATCCGTATCCAAATGTAAGGAAAAAATCGAAACCTTTTTCAAGTTTACAGACTCTCCAACCATGTGCTGCCATCTTGCGGCGGACAGGAGCGCCTTCGTATACAACACGCCCTCCCGCGCCACCTGTTATCCATATCCCGAACTACACCCAGAAACATATTATAGTTTTGTTGTTTAGAATAACGTATTGACGCGCATATACAAACGGTTTTATTTTCCCGCGAGCTCTGTATAGTTTTTAAAGTAACATATATTTCATGTACAACGATTTGTTGTACAAATAATTTATATTCGGCCGGTAATCGTTCGTTTACGTAAATTATACGCCATATTGTTCTCTCGAAACCCATCTCCTTGTTTCCTTAGAAAGTTATGTAAACACGCGTGAATAGTATTTAAGCAATTCTAACGTTATTCCACGTCACATATTTCCAACTCGAATATATTAGCTATAACGTCCAAAGTGTGATAATAGATACAACAGACCGTCTCGCAAATGTTAACCCAAATTCACTACCTCGGACAAATTAAAATAGAGTTAGCAAATATTTAATTATTTGCAACATTTTATATTGTTACTTTTATAACTTACTTATTTTTTTAAACAGATATCAGTCTTAAAATATCTTAAAATTTGTTTAGCATTACAGTACAATGAGAAGTGGATTAGCTGACAGCGTGTTGATAAAAAATACAGCCCAACTTGACGGACAAGCTGATGGCGGAAGGATACGTAGTCAGATGTAAACAATGGTGCTACTTTCATCGAGCTGTCAAAAAGTGGCCTTCTTATGTGGTACAGAATATAGCTTACTCCCAGCCGGCAGCCCAGCCAATATACAGGTTTTATATAAAATAGAGAAACTTCGGCTGCGGGTTAATCACGAAAAAAGGAGAAAACATGTACGACTTATGGTCTAAAGTGAATCCTAAGGGCTGTACACATATTCGAAGTTGGACCTGAAACACTAGTTTATTACAAATTATTTTTAAGATGTAACATTGTGTGTTTGGATAACATGTAACGGCACAAATATATGTAAACGCCACAACGCCTTCCTGTCGCTGTCATCTAATTATTTCAATGAAATGATCACAGTTACCACTCTTATTTCGACTAAATCTCCATGACGCTGTAGCATACTTGGAATCTAAAAGATGGATTAATAACCAGCATGTCATAATTAACGTTACGCATTGTCCAAAAACTCAAATGTTTCATATCCAGCAGATGTAATATACTAGTATGTCCAACTTCAAAAATGTGTACCGCGTTTAGGATTCACTTTAGATCATGCGTCGTATGTTTTCACATTCTTTATTCGTGATTAACATGCAGCCATAGTTTTCCGATCTAATTTAGAAAGATCCCGTAGGAAATCTTTTTCACCAGGCAGTAGCCAATCAGACACGAGGCCAGTTCCTAGAGACTCACGCAGCCATTCGGAGAACGGAAACGCCAACATCAACTGTGCTGCCGCTCCATTTTTCTCTGTATACTTATCTACTCTGTGACCAAGAGTAGGTAAGTACACGGAGGCTAAATGGTGTGGCGGTTCCTTTGATGCGGGCGAACTCATTTTGTGAATGGCCACGCGAGTCTCTAGGAACGGGTCTTGCGTCTGATTGGCTACTGCATGCTCCGCAAGGTTCCTTGCACTAACTGGGCTACCGGCTGGCGGATAGTTTGCCAGGTGTTGATTGGCGATCGGAGTTCCAACATTTAGCTGGCCAGTGTCACCGTTTTGTTGCCGTGTTCTGTTGGAGTTCGTGGTATATCCGGTCATTTCACCTCTGTGTCCTTAAGTATTCTGTGCCTGCGCGCAGGCTTGTTGTCGCACTTTAAGGTTAATCTTTGTGTCAGAGGTTCGCAGGTTCCCGGGTTAGAATCCCGAATAAGCGATTGAAATGTGTGTGTGTTTTTTTTATCAGCACTGTTCCGAACTCCGGGTAGGGACCGCGGTGGCTGAGTGGTTAGACTGCCTTCCACCAAGGCGAACCGTGTTCAATCCCCTACCGGGCCACTCCGGATTTTCGCAAGTGGGAATCGTGCCAGACGATGACGCTGGTCGATGGTTTTTCTCGGGAGTCTCCCGTTCCCTCCACCCTTGCATTCCGGCGCTGCTCCATATCCAAGTCCTCAATGTTAAGAGCCACCCTAACCTCTCTACTTCACTTCAAACTTCTTAGCTGTTTTCTCGAGTGATGTACGTCTTACAGTATTACAGCAAGGCAACATTTATTTTAAATTTTTAACGTGATAATTTTACCTATCATAAAAAATTTACACCAGACCCGGGTTAAAAAATTTTGTACTATAACATGTAATTTACTTTTTATTTTTCCTTTATTGAGCGTGACGATATTGCTCGCATATTGAAGTAAACACTATTCATAAATTTGTTTCTTAATCTCAGGATGTTAAAACTATGGATTAAAAAAAATTTTCATATAATTTTCAAGGCCACCTTACTCCATTACTATTATCTTTAAATCGAAAATGTTATTACGTGTTCTATTTCACTTCGCATGAGGAATCACTTCGCAGGTTTTACCTAGAATTATAACAATCCTGTAAATTTAAGGAAATAAGGTTTTAATGTCATTTCGGAGACCAATCAACCGATTTCCATCAAATTTTTCACACATGTAGCGTTATGGTAGGCCTTGTAAACTTATGGGTTTTAGTGGCTTAGACACTTATTTTCAAAATTATGATCCGAGTAAATATTTCAGGTTAGTGAACTCTACCATTCAAAACCTTAGTTGATGCTCCGAATTCTACCTCCATAATGCAGTTAGTTGCAAGCTATCTTAATTTTACGAGTTTTTCTGAATTCTAATCCCGGGTAAGTCACTCGTGTATTGTAATTGTCTTTTTACGGTTTCACATATTTTTGGTTTCATCTTTAATGACATTGCTGTCAATGAGACATCAATGCCTACCTACCGTCTAAGCTTTCAAGAACTTTACTAAAATTTATTTGCACGCATGTAGAGGAAAGTAGGCTTATTAGTTATCAGTAACTTCTTTTTATTCATTAGAGTACTGTAATCACTCTGTGAAAAGAACCGTGAGTACGTTCTATATTTCAGCTCCGTAACATTTCAGTACGCGTTTTTCAACTCACAGCTCGTAGTCAGTCGAAACTTTTAGCATCGCAGAAACACTTTATAAGGCAAATAAAAAAAACTTCATTGTCACAGCACCGGATTATTATTGGCATAGTTTTTATTTATCTTGGCAAAAAAATTATAAATTGAAAGTTTCTGGCACGTTGAATTTAACTTTAGTATGAAGTTAATGATCGTTATTTTGATATGTGAATGAGTATTTGACCATTACATATAATTTATTTGTAAAATTCAACTTCCTTGCCTATTGGGTACAATACATTATTAATAAGTTAAAAAATAATTATCGAAAAATTTTCCTTCCCCCTTTGAAAATACTTGTAAAAAATTCTGCTAGTGCCGAATTCATAATGGAAGAGATGTCTAGAAATCCATAACTATGGGCCGTAGAAGAATGTTAGGGCGCGCGTTAGCGAATGATATACGAAGACTAATGGAAATCGAACGACTAACTTCGGCGCAAGAGAAGCTGGGATGTTATAATATTTATGGATTTTCTGCGATTCGCTAACGGGACGTTCAAGCAGGCGTCGCGAATTTTATTGTGCGCAGTAAAAGTTTTATATTTACGGTGGCTCTGATAATCTGATGCTTTGGTCAAGAAGGGCAGAATTCTGACGGCACCGCAGTAAACTAACGGTGGCACTCTACCGGTCCTGTTGATTCGAACCATAACTCTTGACAGTTACTTGTTGACGTAATACTTAATCATGTGGAGAAATGTTAAAATTAAGTTTTTTTTGTCGAAGAAGGCTGCCTTAAATGTTCATCAATTTGTGAGGCAAATGCAAAAAAAAAAAACATTTAAAACATGACAAAATTTGCAACTTTGTTGAACAACCTTCGTGTAACTCATTAGTGTGAAGATGTTGTCAGTTCAGGTTATAATCGCGTTCCCCTTACTGATAACCGTTGCTTGTTGAGTCTTATGTCGCACTGTTGCGGCCAGAAATGCCAGAGGTTTCAAGAATTGGCGAGATCCAAGCCTTGGTGCCCGACACGGACTAGGGAAGTTAAGCAATATTTACAAAAAAAAAACCAAACTCGATTGCATTTTTTATGCAGAATTAAAATAACCATTTCAATTAAACGTTTTGTAACTTCCCCCACGGGAAGTAAATGCATTTTTCTTTCTACAACTTAATTGATTTTATTTTATCTTTGTTGATTTAACTATTAGTAGCATTATCGCCTCCGTAGTGATAAATATGAAATATTTTACTGCTTCTCGCATTAATTTTAAACCAGAAACCTCAAATGTTAACACACACACACGCACATTTTGCAACGTGTATAAAAACATTTCCTCCGACAATAATAAAAATTATAATCCACACCTTTGAAATAAAAGTATAACGAAGAATCGATAAATCCCTGATCGTATTTAATGTGTCGTAAATACCAAAGAAAAACCAACACCTCTTTCAAACAACTGCCAAATTTTCAACCAAGAATCTAACACGTGTACTTCTCTTTTTATATACAGCACGTTAACACCGACGGCCAACATAAACCGCTGGCACAGATATGCACTCGCCACTCCCTTGATTGGGAGCACTCTTCTCTAACTAAGGCGAACCGGGTTCAATCACCGGGTGGGTCACTCCTGATTTTCGCAATTGGGAATCGTGCCGGACGATGCCGCAGGTTGGCGGGTTTTCTCGGGGATCTTGCGTTTCCTCCGCCTGTGCATTCCGGCGCTGCTTCACCCTCATTGGCCCTCAAAACCTCGTTGTTAACCTCTTTAACATATACTGGTTCACATGTCACATTGCGGAATTGGCGAAATATTGGTCGGTGCGGTTCAAGTCCAGAAACTGCACCAATAGACGTCGCCTTTACCTTGGCAATGATATTGGTTGCTGCTGACGCATCAGATATTTTATAATTGGTTGCTTCTTGTGCCGTTGCTCTACTGAAACCCTTTCCATAAGTTCCAAAATGTTAGGTTTTACATGAAATTATAAGTATTTTCCACACCAAAAATTTCTTCTTTTGCAACACCTGAAACGAAAAATTGATGTGTACGTTAAGGGGTTAAGAGCCACCCAAATCTCTGTCAACTCTCAACGCTTCTATATCTAGCAAGCCTGAAGATATAAATCAAACATATTAGTGTTTCTCGGGGGAAGGCAAATGTGAAGTAAACGGGACTATCCCTTGAAGATACCCCACTCGACTGTGTATATTTGTCTCGGCTTGGCTAGTAAACAACCCCTGTTCATCTGAGTGCTATACAGCACGGATATATCTGCAGGATTGAGCAACTTCACAAGTTAGATCGTCAGCGGAGGGGGTATAACCGAGCAGATAACAGCCTGCCACATCACGTAAATAATAACAAGAAACATTGTCCGTGGTGAGTTCATTTCGCTCATAAACCTTCATAATTTTAAGTCATCCGCTATTGTCAACTAGAGTACACACTATCGTATCCGCTTTCACTATTAATACTACATAGATTTACGATTATTTCATAAGTACTTTCAACTTCTTGAATCAGTTAATATTTCCGACCATTTAGTAGGAAACATTCGGCGTCGTACATGGGTGGCGGAAGGTGTTCGTCATTAGGGGTCAAGGGTCAAGACAAAAATTAATAGTATATGCATTTTAATTTAAAATTAACACTGGCAAGTATCACAAAATCGCAGAAAAATTCTCGCTAACTTATTGAGGCTTACTCAAAACTTGCACAATACATATACACTTTTATTTATTTTAACGTCATAATTAATATTGTTTATAATCAAATAAAGGATCGTACAAATTCTAGAAATGCTGTTACCATTCTACCAGAAGAGTATTTGAAAATAATACTCAAATTTGTCTTTACGTGCGGTATTAAATTAACAACAAAAGTCGTGATTTTAGTGCGGGTTTATTATTATTTGTCCTGAGAAACTAACCGTTACAGCAGATTATTAGGGGTTCATATGACCCCCACGATACACTGGTTCCGCAGCCCATGGCGCTGTGTTCTCAGGTTAACTGCTACTCTTCCGTGCCTCTGCCCAAGAAATACTGCCCGGTAGCAGTGTTGTTTGTAACCGTCTTCCAGGCTCGCAGTATCTATTGTGTGGTGAAACCGCTGCGCTACGTAAATGGAGCCACGTGGTCTCATAATTAGATAATTACTGCGCGACCACGAGAAGCTAACAGCAGAAACATAATCCGGCAAGGCAGCATTACTAAAGCGTGGGGCCAGTTAACAGATATTGCCCGGGAATTGAGTCGCCGTGTAATGAGGGCTGGGAGTAATCCAATATTCGCGCACGTGGGCACAGTGGCGCGGACCAGATAATTAGTTTTCTCTTTGTCCGCGGCAGCGCTTCGTGCTAATAAACTCAGCTTCCTTTTCGCCCTCCCCGA
>NQII01000014.1:53747-143587 GCA_002778355.1 Clitarchus hookeri
CAAGTGTTCCGAGCGGCAGTTCAAACACAGCGGATTAACAAACTCTTTACTCGCTACCGATAGCGCCATGCAAACATCCTGCAGCACGGTGCTAGAAAATAAGTTTGAGTCATACAGCTGAACAGGCTTACATGCGAATAACTAAGTGGGTGAGCATTATTGAATACCCGCCACTTGGCCTAAAATATTTAGTCATAAATTAGGCCAAATAATTGTAGGCCAAGTGACATTATGTCAAATATTTTAAGCGAAGTGACTTCAAGAAAAATTATTTTAGGCGAATTAACTTTGGGATAAATACGAGTATTTAATCCAAGTGACTTAAGGTTAACCGATTTTAGGTCAAGTTTCTTTAGGTCAAATAATCTTAAGCGACTATGCCAAATAATTTTTGGTCAATTGGCTATAGGTCAATTATTTTAAGCCAAATATTTTTGGCCAAGTGACTTACGGCAAAATATTTTTAGACCGTGTGACTTTAGGCTAAATGAAGTGCATCCAGTATTATTTACGTAAATATACATAACGTTTGTACGTTTTAATACTGGGTGTCTGATTTGCACTTTGCAAATTACAGAAAAAAAGCTATAAAAACACTGGCAGTTACTAGGTTTGAATACACTTAAGATAAAATCGTTGGTATTTAGAGAAAATAGGCAATTTGTTCCACAACATTCTACATTTAATGCACCTGGGATAAAGTTATAGTTCACTACAACTTATTTTTTAACCAGAACTATAAGAAACATAGGCATGGATTGAGAGCCGTTTTAAATTAATCTTATTTAACTGCTGGACTTGTTATGCCTATTTGGTACGGCTAGCTTTAATTTGTATACAGATTTTCGAAATTTGGATACGAAAAGGTAAAAACAAACCCAGGGCACAGGATTTTGCCCCTCTCAGTATAAGCAACTAAACATGTAGTCCGATGTAACTTCTGACCAGACGGCCATCCCCTCCTCTTACCTTCAGCGGCTGACTTTTTCTCTGAAAATTCACGTGACATGTGGGGTTAACAATTATGTCTTCGCGGTAATTTTTAATCGGCTTCCCGCAGTGCGCTGCAATGATCACGTGGCAAGTGTTCGAATCCTGGCCAAGCCACGCCCAACTTCCACGCGTGGAAACGTGGCGTACGTTGCGTTGGCCGGTGGGTTTTCTCGGTGTACTCCCGTTTACTCCGTCCTTGCATTTCGTTGCCGCTCCACCTACATCTCTATTCAACCTCATTGGCGCTGAGGACTTAGGTGTTGAGCGCCTCCCGTATATATCAACCCAACTCAATCTCAACTGATGATATAAATAATTACAGACCTTCATGGTTACTTCAAACTTTTCTGAAGCGCTGCTAACGTTATGCTTTCAGGATATTCCTCCTTCTCATGTAAATAAAGCTCAACTAAGTCTAGACAACTACACCAAAAGGACAACGCACCGTATTTGTGCGCACTCAGTTTAATAATATTTTGCATAGGAACTATTTCGTACTAGACATTACCAGCATGCCTTTTTTCTCTCTGGTTTTGCTTATTTTAATTTTAAATGAAATATAATGTATAGATAATTTGAGTATAAATACAATTTAACAAAAAAAATATTTTTTATGTTAACAGAAGTATGAAACTTTTGTGATACATGACGTATTTAGAAAACAACCAAACACATTATTCATGGGTTGATTTTTCAAGGGTTTAATTAAAAAAGTATGAAGAAACCGCGAATATACTATAAAACGGACGTTACAGTAAAGCGAAGTAGTCCATTACTACTGTAAACAAAATGAACCAGTGCTGAAAATACAGGAGCTGAAGGTTCTAATCACGACGAAGATATGGGTCATAGTAGATAATTTCAGTTCGATTAATTTAGGCGTGTATTAAAATGTCAGTTATGTTTTGGTATTAGTAAATAATGTAAAATTATTGCAGCAGATTTGATTACTATTTTTTCAAATTAATTCAATAAATGAAAATGCTTGATGTTAATAGTCTGGCTGTATAAACGCAAAATGGAAATGGTTTGCAGCCTAATAGTAACGTTTTTCTCCCAGTTATTTTGTAAACATTCCATAGAAAAAAAAAATTTTTCCCGCAGATTAATAAAGCGTTTAGTATTTGAACCCACAACGTTAAACAGGCTTGGTTTATTTTTGACGGACAAGTGAAGTATTTATTTTATGCTGTTATAATGGATCATTTCAATGATACTCAGAAAAAATATTTATATTTAATAAAAACGTGACAAGAAGCACGAACAGTACTTGTAGAAAAGCCAAGTGGGAAAATTATTTCAGTTGGTCAATGCTAAATAAAGACTGGTTAATCGCTGATATTGAAGTGTACTAATTGTCTTTCTCGCGGCTTTGCGTGGTAAGTGTAAGAAGCGTTCAGTTGTAATCTAGCTACGTTCACATCACTGTTGTGTTATTTTACACACACGCGCCCCATTTCCCGCTTCCTATGAGTTGGTGTGGCCTCTAGTCGCCCTTTCTCTCGTTCCTTCTTCGCGTAGACCGCTTGCTGGTGAATGTTTTACCAGCCCAGAAAAAGTTCTTTCGGAATCGAATGTATGGCCCGCGTGCACAGAAAGGATATTAGAAATTTATGGAGGAGGAAGGACTGTTTCGTGATCATGCGGCATGATGCTGCTTCCATCAATAAGATTATTTATGCGCCACACAACACCGCAATTTGTCGGCGATCTCGCGAAATTTTATCAACCATTCGCCTTTAAGTGTTCACCTGCTTGAGGCGGTAAGGTTATTAGTAGTAGTATGAATCTGGCGTAGAATGAACCACTTTCCATGTAATTAAAACCTTCATCTAATCTATTAATTTTAATCCAAAATAATTTTACTCAACAAATTTAAAAATAAAATTAAAAAAAATTTTTTTTTTAAATTATTTTAGGGTCGTATGGAGATTCGTCGATTATAATTTACAAATTAAATTTGTAACTTTATTTTGTATTTATCGAAGGGGCTACCCTATAAATTTACACTATGAATGTAGTTTTTTTAATTCACCACGGTAATTTAATTTTTAAATTTAGGCTGTAAATATATTTTTTTTAAATCACCTAAAAAAATTTTATTTTAAATGTTTTTCATAAATATTTTTAAATAGTGTAGTTAATTACCAATAATTAAGTTTTTAATTAGTAGATAATTTTTTAACTATATGAAAAGTGGTTTACTGTGCGCCAGATGCATACTACGTGTATTCTAAGCCTGGAAGTGCGGGATCGCCAATGGCGACACACGCACGTGAGTAACGTGCATCGCCTCTACGCGCAAGGTGCTGGCCCAATGCGCAGTATTTCCGTCGGAAATACGTCCGGTGTAACTTGGCTATAAACATTTAATTTTATTTCATCAGTATGGATAAAGGTGTGATCTACGTCCGTATATTATTTAAAATATTTCGTACCGGAATAATTAGTCCTGCAAATGATCGTGAATACATCTATTGTAACCATTTTCTCTCAAAAAACTTTTAACGTACTGTTACATGCTTGCCTTGCCCCGTCCCGCTCGAGCGAGCGAATCAGTGCCTCAGAGGCGAGTGGTAACCCAGGGGGTGTGCGGAGATTTACAAATGCACGCCGCTACCGCAGAGATAAGCCTATATGGATCACGTTCCTGAGCAGGCATAATCTCTTGGGTTATCGATGCAAGAATGTTCAGGTCATTGCTCTAGCCACTCACCGCGACTCGGGGTGCGGGGATTCTTATATATCGGGCCAGCGAGACAACTTAAGCCGCGACGGCCCTCCGAGCGACAGTCTAGAGTTTGGAGGGTTGTGCAACCTTAAACGGCAGGTGTGCGAATACAGCGAAGCGACGAGCTAGCGAAGCTACTTGGGGCAACGAGAGTGACCGCGGGAGTGAAGTCTGCATACTGCGAGCATAGGTACAGTGAAGGGTGAGACTGACGGGCGAGACTATTGTACCGGTTGCGTGAGTGACAGACATTTGGAATGTTGACAATAAACAGATTGACCTATGAGTGTGAATTGTCTGTAACCAATATAGAGACAGCGATAAGGACTTAAACTAAAATTGAGATAAACATCAAATATTGCGCTCACTGAGAATGACAACAGCAATGGTGCAGATATATAGTTAATGTAAATAATAGCTATGCGTATATTTATAACATTATAAACAAATTTAAAAAAATCAAATTTGGTTCTTTTATTTTTATTAATATCTCCGTACCTCATGAACTCGGGTACCCCCCTCTGGCATCGTGTAACAGTACCTTTCAACCGCAGATCATACAAAGCTCTTGCTCGTAACGGACAATGAAGGGGGTATACTCCTAATTTAGTAACGTTTACTAGCCAAGTTGAATGTCCTCAAAAATATGGATTCCTTGTTATTTCTTCAGTAAGGCGAGGTGTCATAAAACCGGAAATTCAAATAGAATCAAAAAACAATAAACAATCACATATTATTCATTGGGATGAATATATTCAAGTTTGGTAAAGTTCTAGTTATTCAACCAAGACCTATGTTCACCTGTATTGAATACATATGGGCCTATGATGTATGCGTGAATGTCAACATTTCCTGGCAGTAGCAAACTGTTTGTAAAAGGACTAGCGACCTTGCGCTTACGCCAAGACCGCATTCTAAATACAATCTCCACGCACATGAGGGTAAAAATTCCGCATTAGGATTGATCTCAACCGCGTGGACAAAACATTGAACACACAAGGCAACCAAGGCTACAACATGCCAAAATACGCAAACAATGCCGAAAACCAGAGCTACACGGTGCCAGACGAAACCGCCGCCCCAGTTGTCTTGTTGAGGGTGACACGGAAGTGACAAATAGCCGTCCGTCGGAGCAGATATCCGAATTCTTCCTCCGGCAGACGACAGTCGGTGCGGGGTAAGCTCAGTTCACATTGAAAAACGCGGGCATGACGAACGTGTACGTATCAAAATGAAAGTAGGCAGTCTTTGTGGCACGTTGTATATCAGGGCTGTTTGCGTACACGATGACCATAAACCGTGCCATAAAGATATGATAGGCACATAAAGGCTGTTCACGGTAAACTGAGCACTTTTGAAGACCCTGTTTAAGATCTATTGTTGTTGATCATCGTTTTGTCGTGTTTTCTTGTTTGTTTTCTCATCGTTGTTTGAATCTCTATTTGACGTATGTTGGGCTGGTACTAAATTTTTTTAATCCTTGAATATGTTTTACTTTCGAGTCAGAATTAGTTATCAAATAATTGTGCTCTGTCTAACCGTTATATCATGAAATTTTTAAACAAATCACCGTAGGCTACCATTTTATGTTTGAATTCACATTCGCTGAGTCTGAAGTATACATCCCGCCTCCGAGAGACATCAAAAAATAATAGTTTCGAGACAATAGGTTCTCGTTTGGCTTTCTTAAGGTTATATGAGGTTTTCGGTGGTTGTGTCAGCTACAGCATCACTTCCATATGACGACAATGCCAGACGTCCCCCAACATTCACCATGACTGAAATTATGTTTATCGTGTCGGTAATCTAGTGGTTCGGAGCCCTAATGAATAAAGTCCCGTAGTGGTTATCCGTTATATACGAAACGTACTGTGTACATGCTGTTTCAGTAAAAGCGTGCAGAAATGAAACTGGGAACTTTTTGAGTTTGAGAACGCGTGGTCCGTGAGGCCAGGGAAAGGAGACGGGCCTATGGGCGTAAACATGTCCAACACGAATACAGGTCTCCGAATTGGTTACGTGTATAATTTACATTGCGCGTGTACACTATTGACAAAGTAGTACTGTGCAGGACCATTCAATTGGCGCGCCGGTGTTAACGTATCAGTTCGCTCCTCATAACAGTTTGGCTCAAAGTGACGGCCACCGACCTCGAAGCATTCGACGACAGCGTTCGAGATGATGCCACGCGGGTTGCATCTGTTGTTGACGCACGCGCGTTCTGTGGCAATGTAGGGACGACAGAGCCATCTTGTGGGCCAGAGGTGAATCACACACACATCATGGGTCGCCCACATGTACACGCCCGAACTCCTTTGGCTGGACTCGCGAACCACACGTTCCCAAACTCAAAAACATTCCGTGTTGTGACCCCTATTTCCAGTTTAATTTGTTCACGCTTTTAATGAAACATCCTGTAATTGCCGCATTTCCAATTATTCGTGAAGTGTGCTTGAAAAAAGCGTAAAAGCTGCATGTACAATTTAGAAGTGTCACTTACAGTAAAAATGTTTTATTATTATTTCAGGTACGGCTTCGTGAGGGAGATGAAGACGAAGTACAAGGTAAGTTCCCGAGTCACCCACTTGATGTCTGAGGTTGGGAAAACCTAGAGCTTTGTATGCTTGGCCTTGTAGCTGTAACAAGTGCTGCATAATGTTGGAAGCTTCATTTAATCCCTCCTATAATAATCGTTCTTTTTTTCTTTTCTCCTTCTCGCGTCTTCCATTCTACGGTAACGGACTGTTAGGATCGCAACACAGCCCCACTTAAAAATAATGGCTCGTAGTAAAATATCCTCCGAATTGCGTTAATGGCCAACCGTTTGCCGGCTCGCTCGTTTCATGCAACAGCAGCAGTCTGGGTTACTTCTGTAGTCAACTAATTATCATAATGGTTGACCCAGTGAACGATGCTGTTACAAACGTATATCTTTGAAGTCACTCGGCAATAATTATCAGCCCATTTGTGTGTTTGGGGAATATCTTGTTTAGCGTTATCGTTATAAGTATGCCTTATCTAAACTCCGAGATAAGAGTGCTAGGAAGCATTCCACAACAACCATTTATTCCTGTTAATTAGCGTTACTCGCTTTAATAAATTTATAAGGTAACGTGCAGTTTCGTTCTTTCTGTAAATGCCTCCAATCTTACTAAAAACCACCAAATTATGGAAGCAGGTGGGTTTGTTTTTAGTTACTAAAGAATTCAATCTTATTTATATGTTAGCGTGGGATATATTTTATAATAACTATACTCACATATATAGAGTAATGTAATTATGTCTAACAGGTGTATTTTCTATGTACTTTTTAACATTATCTACTATTATAATAGGCATTTCTAATCATAATTAGCTAAATGTTTCTTTAATTTAACTTTATAAATATCATATTCAGATGTGAAAGTAGCTTTGTATTGTTTTTTTACGATTTATTATTTATTTGAGGGAAAATATTGCAACATTGTGGGTGATATTGGTTCTTAGCCGTCGTTTTATTTGAGGTTATCATGATGAGGAGGCGGGAATGGAAAATGTTCGAACTCAGCTCTCGTAATGGCACGTGATTTGCAAGCATCTAGTTAGAGTTGCAGGTGGTTCACTAAGGGGGCCTTGAGCCATACCACTTTCCCTTTCTCCAAGCTGGAGATTAGAATTGATTAAATAAGATAAGTCGTGAAAAGTAGCACATTGTTAACAATGGACTGCCCTAAACAATGAGGTCTTGAGAGCCTATGAGGGCAAGTGAGGTGAGTATGGAACAACGCCGGAATGCAAGGGAGGCATAAAAGGGCGATCCCCGAGAAAACCCGCCGATCAGCGGCATCGTCCGACAAGATAAGAAACTCCGGGAGCGATCCCGCCGGGAATCGAACCCGGTTCGCCATGGTAGAAGGCGAGTAGTCTAACCACTACACCATCGTGGCCTTTCATTGTTAATAACGTAACGCCAATAAGTATAATTTGTGTAGTAATCGGTAATTAAAAAACGTTCGTAGTTAGATTGATTTACTTAATACTGACATTTATATGCCACATTATATTTGCACGTGTTCTTTAAAGCTCGTGATTTTAACGCAACATGGTGGCGACAGATCATTAAACCCCCACTTACAGTATAGGCTCATTCTGAACTCCACGTACAAACTTTGTCCGATTATTCGTTATGGGAAATAAGGTATAAAACACCATACGACTCATGTCATAACATGATTATTAATGGAGAGAGGCACCCTTGAAAACTGGAAAGTAAATTGGTTATTTTCAAAATGTTAAAAACTACGTGAGATGAAATAACAAATTCGCGAATAGTGTAGCCTGATTTTAAATCTGTCTTCTGTGAACATCTAGCGGGTAATAACACCGCCCGTCATTAGAAAATTAGGGCGTGCCATGTTAGCAAACAACTTTGTGTGTTACCCGTTGGTATTTATCGATTGTTACGACGTAATAATCACGCGCACATCAAAGGAACACAAAACCTTGCCTTGGCGTAACACACTCAGACGAACGTTTCTCGAGAAAGAAACGAAAGGTTTTGAAGGGTGCCATAAGTTTACATCGCCCCGTAATTTCCTGAAGACGGGTGATTTTATCACCCCACAAATGTCCACAGGTGGCAGACATCAAATCAGGCTAACACTATTCACGAATTTGTTTTATCACGTAGTTCCGGCATTTTGCTGATCACTAATTTGAATTCCCAATTTTGAAGGGCGTGCGTGTCTCCTCAGTAATCCCGCTGGGTCGTGATTCGTATTGTGTTTTCTACCGTATTTTCCAAAACAGATAATCTCACAAGGTTTATCCTGTAGAATGGACCACCCCGCTCGACGCTGACACTGACTTGTGTATTTTGTACCTGCGTGTGCGTGTGTTTGATAACTGAATTGGAGTTCTGAAATATGTTTCATCGATATATGTTTTTAAAAAAGTTCATCTAGGGAAACACTACGTATAGATTTATAGTGACTCTTCTTCAGCAGTTAATCTTGAAACGTAATGTTAAAATAAACTTTTTCTATTAATATACCTACAAAAAATTGTCCAGAGTGAGCTTAAATAATTACTTCATAGTAGATCCCCCTCCCCCTAAATCTTATAATTGGTTGCTAGATCCGCCACTGATGTCCACTACAATCAAGATGTCCTGTCGTCGCTTTGTGGCTTTCTCTGCACGACTTGTGTATGGTTTGTAACCCTAAACTAAACTGTCTGCAGAGTTTTAAAATTATTTTTCCCATCGGGTCACATCCAGATAGTTATGTTTGGCGGGTGACACGTATCGATAACAAAGTGAAGCTTAGGTGCTTATACATGCGGGTATATAATATCAGCAGTTGCACTTTCTTCTTCTCCTAAGTTATATTAAGTGATTGTATTGAGATGTATACAGCGTGTATCATTAAGTATGTTTTAACGTTTGGGTGGTAATTCCTTTTTTAAAAAAAAAGAGGTAGGATACGTATAAACGTGTTATGGCCTAGAAGGAGTTATGTACTCCTGAAAAAAGAGAAATAGAGAAATAAAAAGCTTTTAATTAAAAATATCAGAAACTGCTAAGCATGAAATAAAACGAACGTGGACAGTGTACCACTGAAATAAGATAAGCAACCTCTGAAACTGTGCGTGCAAACAGTATCCCCCATCAGTAACAAAATACGTAAGGGTTGCGATTGCCACATCGTTTAGAATGTTGTACCTTTGGCCATGCACGGGCTGTATATTAGGGCCGTGGTGGCCGAGCGGTTAGACTGCTCGCCTCCCACCAAGGCGACCCGGGTTCAATACCCGGCCAGGTCACTCCCGGATTTCTGCAAGTGAGAATCGTGCCGGACGATGCCCTCGTCAGAAGAGTTTTCTCGGGAATCTCCCGTCTCCCCCGCCCTTGCATTCCGGCTCTGATCCATTCTCGCCTCATTTCACTCTTATCAGCTCGTCATTAAGAGCCGCCCAAATCTCCAAACTCAACATACAGTACATTTCAATAAAAATAACTAGATATGTATGGTATTATTAATAATAATGTAATTTGCAGATAACAAAGTTTTCGTCCGCAGGCCAGTATTACGAGTCTGCAAGGCCGCTAATTGAATAGCCATGGGTAAGGTTACTTCTACCCAGGTTAGGAACAAAACGAGTTTTATTACGGGAGAGTTTGACATAGGAAAAATTTCCGGCGCTACGTGCGCAGTGTTCAAAAGAGCAGGATTTTGATTAAACTTGTAAGTTACGTGAATAAATAACTTAGTTACATATTCAATTCATGATTATTGCAATTATTTGGTTTTTAACGTAGAAAATAAAGAATATCTGGTGCACATGTGACACAAGCGCTCATCTAGTGACGAAAAATGTTAGTTGCCAAACTAAAAGCATTGAGCTGCCCAACCTGAGTAGAACAAACCTCGCCGTATGGTAGCGACGCAGTGCTGTGTTGACTGACGCCGTGCTGGTTGTTTGTTGCGCAGCAAAACTCAGACCGGCTTCTGAAGCTTATCGAGGGTGTGTACCGCTGGCTGCCCCTCGGCACGATCGTCAACAACAAGGTGCTGGTGGTGCACGGTGGAGTCTCGGACATCACGGATCTCGACTTCGTGCGCTCCATCGACAGGTACAAGGTCAGTCGCCCTGCCCTCCCCTCCTGCCATGGGGTTCGCGGTTTCTTCAACTCCACCTCGTGCTGATGAAGCTTGACCGACTGAAGGTGGACTCGCAACCATAGACCAAAGATGAGGTAGACCGATTTCGCTGGCTGCGCACAGCCAATCTCCGTGTCCCAACATTGAACTGCTTTCTCGCCTTTACGACTAGAAAAAACCGACGTGGATTTATATGAGGTTAAAATACTGTTGAGTAAATAAGTGTTTTGAGATGTTTTATACTTCCTCTGGCCAATGCGGTTTGATTGAATTCGAAGTGCATATTCACGTCAACGGAATGTCGTCAGACGGTTGTGGCCCATTCGTCCGTCCGTCGAAAGTTAAAGTTTGAGACATATTTAACGAATGGACGGATAGAAAAAATGGCCTGGGATTAGTTGGATATGACGTGACCGCCGGGCGAACGGGACATTTACGGATACGACAGATGGTTGCGAGTCCACTTTGAAGGTCCCTTTTACTACAGGTCGGGAAGCTCGATGTTTGAAGTTTGACCTTCACCACTAAGTAAGCGCTAGTTTTGACAATCTGCCAGATACTCCGTATTTTCCACATTAAAAAACAGGATAATTGCAATAATCATAAGTAAAATATAAAAAAAACTTTGTAACTAAGTAAAGTCTTCCTCTTCTATTATTCAGGTAGCATAACGTTTTAATTCAAAGTTGCCTTTTGGAACACTGCGCATCTAGCGGCGTCAGATTAACCCATGCCAAATTATCCTATAATAAATCTCGTTTTGTCCCTAACCTGAGTAGAACTAACCTTAACCGAGTCTAGAAAATTACGTCATAGGGATAACTCGCCGCATGCGTATGCATTCAGGGTAATAATGTTCTTCACAAGAAGTGTTTCTTACTTGGCATTACCAACACACCTATTTTCTCCCTGTTTTATTCAAATTAATTATAAATTATATATTATAATTTATTAATATAATATAACTAAAAGTTCAATTTAACAAAAAAATATGGTAATTCATGTTAATAAAAGTACGAAAGGCTTGTGATACATTATATACTTAGGAAACCACAAAACATGTAATACATGGGGTGAGTTTTTTGAAAGTTTAATTCAAATAGTGTGAATAAACCGCCAATAGACCGTAGTAAGGTTGATTCTTCTGAGGTTAGGAACAAAACGAGTTTTCTTATGGGAGAGTTTGGCATGGAGAACATTTCTGCCGCTAGGTGCGCAGTGTTCCAAAGAGGTCGCTTTTAATTAAAATTTTAAGCTACGTGATTAATAAAATAGAGAAACTTTACTGAGTTACGTAGTTATTTTATATTTTATTTAGGATTATTGCAATTATTTTGTATTTTAAAGTATAAAATGTAAATAAAATGTTGTACACATGAGACACTAGCGCTTACCTAGTGGCGAAAAGTTTTATTTGCCCAACTAAAAGCATTGAGCTTCCCAACCTAAGTAGAATAAATCTTCACCATAGTAAAAATTTGAAATGCCTCAAGGCTACGTCTGGCTGTTAGCATTGCGAAGTGGCCTCCGAAAAATGCGCTGTGCATTCCCGGATAAATGAATTTCTCGCAAATTATATCTGTAAGAGCAGGATATTGTCACACGCGATAAAAGCCAATACATTAAACTCCAGACGTCATTTTTTTATACTTTTTAGTGAGGGACTTAGAGCCACATGTTGTCAGCGCCATTCATATTAGCTGGTACATGTTTGGCACCAAATAATAAATGTGGTAACGCATAAACTAATTGTAACGTACACCAGTCAGAAACGCGTTTAACGGATTTTGCTGGTAGGTACGTCAAAACATATAGGACTTATGTTTCAAAGAGAAAGCAAACACCAGCATGCATCTTTGAAGTTGAAACTGAAACACGATTTTGTTGGACACTGAAAACTGTAAATTATTTGATACCTAAGTTAAAATGTTTAAAATTTCGTGGTGACATTCCGTTTCTTCCTTGAAAATTAAAAAAGAAAACTCTATAACTGCAAGTTACAGAATTTTCCATATGATTTTGGGAGCACATTTCTTTTTTTCGAGGCCCGGGTACACCGTTTGTAGGCTTATTCTGTCCTTGATTCTCTACAAGCAGGCCTAAAGTTTTTTCCATATATTTCGTGTCGAACTTTAAACGCCTTTTCGAATTTTTTGTGAAGGGGGGAAAAATATTTAAATACGAATTGCGATGCAGGATTTAAAATGTAGGTGCTGTTATCCACATGGACGTAGTAAAGTTTTTCGTGTGAAATAGGCCTTAGACTCTTCGTTTACTGGCTAAGAACGCTGGCAACCTCTCGCGTTTGTGTAAATGTCAATACCTGGCATTAACGAGCAAAAACAACAAGGTCTCCCTTTGTCACTATAGACGAGTCTAGTGGATACCTGAGAAAGACAAGAAAAGTCCTTCTGCTCTTTAGAACTGTCAACAAGTGGTCTTCATAATATAAGCAAAACGTAAGTTGCGTAAAATGTTCAATAACTGGGCGTATACGTTTTTTTTTTTGTAAATATAAATTATTAGCGATTCTGTATTTTTACATAGAGCTTGTTGCAATCTGCTTTATGATTTGGAGACATAATGTCACGTCTCTTCGAACTTTTAGATTCACTGCTTTTAGAAGAACTAGAAAATTGCTTTCCGTTCGTATTTTGCTCGTGAAGGAAATTTGCTCACCGCTGTTGTAGCGCTGACAGGTTATTTTATTTTTTAAGACTTAATTTTCAAACTTTTATTTCCTATTACGGTGAATTCTCTACGCGCGAACCGTGTAACTTCTTGGAATGATTTTAATAGCGCTAGATACATAAAATAACACTTAACACATTGGAATCAGCAGGTTTTTGGATGCCAGTAAAGAAAAACCAGGAAAAGAAAATGCCAGATAACTGTTTTTATTTTTCAACGGTGTTTTTATATTTTTTTTTTTGTTGTGTGTTGCATTTTTGTGTAAGTATTTTTGCTTCACAGCAACGCAACATTTTGTGTTAAATTCATGTTCACGGTAAATCAACCTTTTAAAAATTATTGTTACCCGTTAACAGCATGTATGTATATAAGCTATTAGTTTAGTTGGCGATGAGACATGTCAAATATTTATAAGACTTGACGTATTCCAAGTGTAATTTTTAAATCAATGGCAAATCAAGTTGGTAAGACTTCAAAACGTGGAACTACTTTTCGTAGTTTGCTGCCAACTTAACTGTTAGTATTGCTGTTATTTCTTACGATAAAATATATGCACATACGAGCAGGTTAATTTCAAGAGTGCTCACTTTGTCGTGAACCATCTTTAAAATCTCACAGCTCCTGGTTCCTTTCCTAGAGGTTGGCTTCGCATCTTCAGAAGAGAGGAAGGAAGCTTTTACCAGGGTCTTAACGGAAAATGGGGAGGGCCATACTCTGTAATACCGCTTTCTTCATAGCAAAGGAAAAAAATTTCTTTCGGGCTCTTTTGTTTACAGTAAAAAAATTTGCTTTAAACAAAATTTAAAGAAAATGGAATTTGCTGTATTAATTTATTTTATTTGTACCATTTTTGTTTTACGGCAAGATTAACTTTTTTACATTAAATAAAAAATTTCTTAGCGCATGATACGTAGTACTATTTCCGTACGCTGTATTGGTTAAAGATTTCCATTACAGTTTAGGAAGTTTACCAGAATTTTTTTCACAGTGTACGGCCGGTACTTCCAGCAAGCCATGTAAAGGTTATTCACGGGAGAGAGAGCACTTTTTAAGGCCCTCCCAACAAGCTTAAGCCCCTAATAAATAGGGTGTTATTGCAGCCTCGGACGTTAACTTTTGAGAGTGGAGGAATGTAAACACTGTGTTTATTAGTCACATGGCAATGTTTATATTTAAAAGTGCCGGAAAGACAAAAATTGGCTCAAAAGCAAAATCTAGCAGAGCCTTAAAAAATGCTCACTTTACCCCGAATTGCTTACCCTTACCCATCCTGACCACTGACTGTGGCGGGGAGGCAACAGTGAAGTCACTGCCTAAGCGTTGGAACCTAAATTTCGGCAGTAATTTCGAATACTGCTTTTAATTAAACCTGGGGGGGGGGGGTTTGTTGGACCAACTCCCAGGTTATTAATTAACGAAAGTGGATTCTAAAAACCAAATTTCCCGTGTAGTTCAAAGGGCGGAGGCTCGGGGAATCGCGGCGCCGATGAAACTGGACGACTGGTGATTCCCAAGACCAGGTAGCACGTGACTCGGTCCTTGTTCGCTAGCAGTTCAGTTATTGGCCCAAACTCGCCCATGGTGTCTCTTACAGAATGCGACCCAATTGGAAAAGAAACTGAAATGTACATGGGTTTGAAGTCTAGCTTGTTATCAAATGAACCCACGTAATTTCGGGTCTCTAGCAGCAATCGTACACGAGGTGATTTTTGCAAAGGTTAATTCAAAAAGTGCGAAGAAACCGCGAGTGCACTAAGTAGAGGCAATACTCGCCCGACAAGTGTGTCGCCCTGTACTTGGACTATCGCAGAAGTGGCAGCGTGAAGGGAGCGGAGTTGTAATGATGTCGGAGTGCACGAAGCCCGGCCACGCAAGAACGAACCTCGTCGCTGGCTCGACGGGACTCGCTCGGCTCTGATCCCGCGCCACAAAAGACGACCTGGGACAATGCTCTCCGCGCGGGGCACCGCAGTATGAATCATTCATCTCGCCTTGCGCTCCAGAGGTAACAAAGCGTCCGCGATAACTTGGCGGCATTTCCCCGCAAGCGCCGAGGCCCGGCCATGGACTAAAGATGAGGTAGAACGCTTATTCGTCTTCTGCGCATGTACCCCCAACATTGACCTACCCCCAAGTAACACAACTGTCGAAGTCACGTGGTTAACACTGATGAACGCGTTTGTTTGTATCGGCTATTCACAGTAAAGTGAGCACTTTTGAAAGCCCTCTCATTTGGNGTTATTTTAGCCTTAGACGTTAACTTCCAAGTGCGGTGGAATATACACGCTGTGTTTATAACTTACATGGCAATATTTATTTAGAAAGGTGGTTAAAGGATAAAACATTGCTTAAAGGAAAAAGTAACCGGGGCCTCAAAAATGCTCACTTTACCGCCAACAGCCTATAAAGGCACTTATGAAATCAACCTTTCGTCACTTGTCCTACCTGCATATTTTTTAACTGGCGCACTGACTGGCATGCGCCCAGCAAAGTTGGTAACGCTGGAGAGGAAGTAGTTCCATGTCTTAGCGTTGAATTAAAAGTGTTAATTAAACATTTGTGAATAATGAAATGGTTTATTTTGTTTTCTGAAATTTTAGTCCATACAAGTGTATAAATATATAAATTTGTAAACTGTTTATTTTTTCTAATAATTTCACAGTTTCACATGACCGGCGCACGAATAATGTTACCAGGCCACTGCTTTGTGAATTTTATATCGGGTGGAAGAATACGCGATGTGCATACAAATAGATCTTGAGCAGGGCTTTCAAAAGTGCTCAATTAACCGTGAATAGCCTATATCTTAATTTTCAAAATAAAAGCACTTTTATATTAATAAAATACTTTCATCAATTTGAATGCAATCAAAGAGCATTACCTGTTGATTAGAGAAAGTGTGCGTACATCTCAAAGCACTTGTTTTCTAATCCGTGTTCTAACCTCAAATCCAATCCATGCCGTTTTGGCTAGACGCGTTGACAGAAAAGCAGTTCAATGTTGGGACACGGAGACTTGTGAGCAGCCAGCGAGATCGGTCTACCTCATCTTTAGTCTATGCGGCAGGTGCTTCTGCCTCCGTGAAACGTAACTCAGCGGAATGGACAGGAGATGGGGAAGGTTAAGTTAGCTGTAGCACGCCCCCTCACCTTATCTTCCAAGAAATTACAACTCTATTTGCAGTTTCTCCACACTTTTGGAATCAAGCCTTCGAAAATTCATCCTAATCAACACGGTTGTTTCCTAAACACGTCATTTATCACAAGTGTTTTATACTTCTGTTAACACGATTGTATTTTAATTGTGGGTAAATTGGACTTTTACTAATATTTTATCTGTACTTTATAATAATTTATTTATCATTAATATTAATAAAAACAGGGAGAAAATAGGCGAGCTTGTAATGCCTAGTAAGAAATAAGTTATCATGCAAAACATTATTGAACCGAATGCTCACCGATGCGTGAAAGTCATTTGAATCATAATAAAATAAAATCTACTAAACCTGTTTTGTTCGAAAAAAAAAACTGTTTATGGATTGAATACAAGCCGTATATGACCTTACGCATGCAGATTTCCTGTTTTGCTAGACAGTTTACAAAACAACCACGGCGTCCTTTATAGTTTACACAGTCTGTGAATTTATAATTGTAATTAAAAATTGCCACAAAATATGTAATTAAATATAACAATAGAGTAAATAAAGTAGAAATTGTATCTTTCTCTGAGGTCGCTAAGTTATGTAATGAAACGTTTCACTTGGCTACCAACTTGGTTTAACATTAATGTATGTTATTAAAAAAAAACTTTGCCGCTAATTGTAGTAAATAAGATAACCTGTAGAACGTTTTCAATTGCAGCTAACTCTTCAGGATTCCCGTTATTAACATGGTCATTAATAACCCTATTTGGATATCCAAGTTTTGAACGGAATTTATATTAGAATGATGTTAACAGTAAAAGGTGGTTTCTTTTACCTTTAGTTCCACCCATAAAGTTGTTACTTATTGTCAGTATTCTACACACAAAACCATTACCACCAAAGCGGAGCTTGAGTGAAAAACTGATTAGTCACGTTCGTAGGTTACCTACAATTACGTCTCGCATCAAATCATGTAGTAAATTATTTTTTAAAACTAAGTGCAGACTTCATACTACTCGAGAAAATGTCGTTTATTTAGGTCTCTCACATAACACAGGTAAGCTATTACATGAACCACCTGCTGGCATTTATGCTAGGTATAAGGGATAAATCGTTTCATTTCATAACGAAGGTAATGGAAGTTTACTGTGTACATGCTTTCAGCTGCACAGTAAAGAATTTATGTACGTTTTACAAACCATCATCTGGAATCTACCAAAACTCTTCTTGTATAACTAAAAATAAAATAGAGCATCTTTAGAAAACACTGTTGTATGAAACATAAAAAAAATCACTTATTTATCTGAAATTTGACGTCCACGAAACTTTCTTGTTAAAATTCTACTTCCGTTTTACACATTCTACATTAAGGCTCCCGTCTACCTGGTGCTTGAGCTGCGTTGCAGTGTGTTTGAAAAACACGTTTTCACACGAAACTGTGAGACCTCCATCCAATGAGCTGATCTACGAAACGAACACACACTTCAGACGAGACCTGTCGAGTGCTTTTAGAACGTCACGCACATCAGACTCTATTTCAAAGCACTGCAACATGGCTAAAAAAAAAACTGCTTTTCCAGAGCGCTATTCGTCAAAATATACGCATCAGGTACATACAAAAATACTCGACGACCCTGCATTGGACCTTGCAACAGACTTGACGCCAATGAAATTATACGGTCGTCGGTTGAAGTACCGTACGTAAGTGCATCACGATGAGAACACTGCAAGCCAATTCATTGTCTTGCGATGTGTGGCGATTTCGCACTGAACACGTGGAACAGTGTAGACCTTATCGCGTACGCGCTTCTCGGCGTCAAATACGGGAAATAGCTCCAAGTAGGCAGGATTTTTAACGTATTGTAAAATTCAATTCAATTCAATTCTATTCTGTTACAATAATTATCTTGGCAACTAGTTTCCTAACAATCGTTTCTAAAAATACAAAAACAATTTTACAATGTGAAGTTATGTTCGTAGAAAACAATATTGGACCAATGTAAAGTTTAGTAACTCTTGTAATAAGAAATGTATAGCTCAGTTTGAAAAATGTTATACTGCCTATAATTTTAATAGCATTTTATTTAATTGAGTAAAACAGACATCAAACTACACACGTATGACAGCCAGATTATTTATACGGCATTCTAGATATCTGTTGTAATGCAGGATGGTTTCGTGTAAATGTGTAGTGGACGAGAGGTCTAGACTCAGTATGCAAGACATTCAGTGGTAAGGACATTTCTATACCAACACACTCTAAGTACTACAGACTTCTCGCTACAGCATTGTTGGTGCAATAGAATGACAGGCTTGTGTGGTGCGACGATGCATGTATTTATCTTTAATTACCGCTACTCCGTCCGTTGAAACATGAATCCTACCGAATTACAGCAGAGCGTGTGACGCTGTTGCCTCGGCGACGTCACGTTTGCACTCTAGAACTCCAAAAAGCTGTCCGCGGTAAACTGAGCGCTTATGAGCGCCCTGCTTAGAATCTACTTCTCTGTTTATTTAGTATCCTTCCATTCCAATGTAACATTGCCATGTGCCTTATCACTTTATTCATGTGCCATTCAAGCAAAACCATGTAATTGTTGGGAATGTAAATGCAGTACTAATGAAAAAAATACAGATTCTAATGACTATAAAACAAGTACACTAACTGTAGTGGCCATACATTTTAACATTATAGGCTACTCGCATTCCAACGCCGAGGGGGCCACGGTGGTGTAGTGGCCAGACTACTCGCTTCCCACCAAGGCCAACCGGGCTCGAATGTCGGCGGGGTCACCCCCGGATTTTCGCATGTAGCCAGACGATGCCGCCGGTTGGCGGGCTTTCTCGGGGGTCTCCAGTTTCCCCCGCCCTTGCATTCCGGCGCTGCTTCATATTCAACCTAGATTCGCTCTCATCGACTCTCAAAACCTCGATGTTAAGAGCCGCACAAACTTCTTCACTCACTCACTTGCATTGCCGAGTCCTAGTACTATTTTAATTAATTCGTTGCCACCATAACTATAGGATATTCACGAAAAAGTGAGCACTTTTTGAAAACCTCTCATTTGGAATAATAGTCAACAAATTTATTTTATTGTAACCTTAGACGTTAACTTTCGAGTCCCGTGAAATATATTCACTGTGTTTATTACTTACATGGCAATATTTATTTTTAAAAGTGGTCAATGAATAAAGAATGGCTGGCAGGAAAAAAGTTACTAGGTCCTCAAAGGAGCTCACTTTACCGTGGACTGCCTATAAGAGCACGCATGACAGTAGTGTGTACTCTAGCAAATATGCAGTGAACAACCAGTGATATTTTCAAAGGTTTATTTTAAAAGTACTCGCTTCACCGAGAAAAGACTTTACCAGCATGTCTCCACATTCACTTTATGGAAACTGACACTTGCATTTTTTGCTACTGTCAATATGACCAGGGTGAATGCTTGCGACTGTGCAACTTACAATATGTCGTATTTTATTCTGTATCAAACAAACTGAACCACCATTAGGTCTACTTCTACAAATACACTTTCAGTTACATTTATAATGCGGTGGATGTACGCTCCTGAAGTGTCCATTGCTTTGCCAATGGAACCAATCATTATTAGACGGTGGTTTTACTTTTATTAGATATATGTAATTAACGCAGTTGAGTTGTGCTGTTTCAAACGCGTGGCCAATTTAAAATAAAATGTATAAAACGAATGTTTTTTTTTTCACATGTGGCAAAATTGTACACCATCGACTTTCTACGCCGCAATTAATTCAACCACAAAAAAAATTTAAACTTTTTTACATCCATTCATATCAGTTCTTTCTACGCCACAAAGGGATTTCAGTGCTGCGATGCGAACTTTAAAAGGGTTAGCTACCTGACAGGTATTGACACCCCCCCCCTCCCCTACACTTTTGTTCAACCAGCGAGGTTGAGAGTCTCACAAAGGCGAGTTTTTCTGACAACTAAAAACTGCAGATTAATATGTAACTAGTAATCATTCGTAAATATATATATAATTGGTTTGGAATAACACGTTTGTGGCTTCCGTAAGAGAGAAACTCCTGTTTTGCAAGTTGTTAGCAGAAAAAAAAAAAGAAAAAAATATATATATATATACTTGCAGTGGGTTTAGGAAATTTCGCCTCAGTGCGTTAATTTTAAAGATAGGCGTTTCAAACAAAATGCATTCTTCGCGAATTATTAAGGAAAAGATTCCTACATCGGAAATAATTCCATTGGGAATTTTTAAAATTTAAGTTTTACAAAATAGTACATAATGTCTATCTATATTGAAAATATACGCTCGTAGCGATCTTCTCGTATAAAAAATTCGTGAAGAATGCATTTTGTTTGAAACGCCTATCTTTAAAATTAATGCACTGTGGTGAAATTTCCTTAACATGGGATTTCCCATTTAAATTTCGCAGCTGCCAGCCAGTAGGCAGTGCCCTTAAGCAATCGTCAGCGACGCAAACATAATGTCAGATTTTTTTAAGAGTAATACACCGTGTCTTCTTGGTGATAAAATTAAGACAGAGTAATCACATTATGTAGTCCCATTCAAATTTCTTTACTTCCACGAACAACCAGCTTGAGTGGTGAAGGTTTTAGGATGCCAGCTTTCTGTGGGTGGTTTTTCAGAAACGGATTCCCTTGTCCTGCCGAATTTCAGGGAACGTAAAAGAACGAAACTTAATAATATTAAAATTACTTAGCGTATCATGTCACATAGCAATTATGAAGCGGAAACCCTTTAAAGAAAAAACACCTTAGATTTCTACCACAGCCTTTTAAAATTTCATGTTAAATACGTTGCTCTGAAACAGTTTGAACTTGTTAAATTTAATTTAAAAGAGGTGCTTACATTAACTGTAGAACTATAATTGTGTTGCTGTTGCTGAGCTACGGCCTAGGCTTATGCATTTGACTATCAAATAATCTGCCAACAAATAAATGAGTGAAATTCACACTCGTGGTCGAGACTTGTTACGAAACAGCAACCACGAGTGTTATACAATCGCGAGACAACTATTAAAGCATCGGGTGCTACTTTAGCTGGGATGAGGACATTCTATAAATACCTTGATCTCTTTAGTGTCAAAATTATGTATATGTATATATATTTTTTTTTTTATTATTATTATTATTTTTTGCTGTGCATCCCGTAATAAGGAATTTTCACAATGCACGGTGATTTTTCTTTTATTATTTTTGTAATTTTACAGTGCATGCTTACAGTTTTCGACAGTATCGTTCCAAATACAATAACGTGGGTGATGCTTTCCCCGGCCGTGAAGGTAGCAAGCAATACGCACAGAAATGTTTATTTGTCCCTCTGAATGATTACTAAATGTTATGAATACAATACCAGTGATGTCACTCGAGACTCTGTCAAGTAAGTACTAATGAAAACGGTCTGAGAAATAGGTCGGAGGAAGGTAGGGGAGCATTAAAATGCATTAGGGGAAGTTTGTAAATGGCGTAGGGTAGATAATCAGTTAAAAAGCATGATTGTCTGTCGGAGACCTTCAAAGGGCACAGATTTAATCCACTAGAGAGTTTCCTACATCAAAAAGACAAGTAATTTACAACCCTCAGTGGTGATGAAAAGCTTCCTTCAACACGTAACGTGTATAACAGTCGCTGAGAAATAATTTCAAGAAAATTGATGCAATGGCCTGAAACGTAATTTGGCATGGGTGTTATTCATTTTTGAAACTACAGTTTCTTCTAAATGAGTTTATTTCCTCAATTACATACATGCTATTTTTTCCAAATGATTAAATGTATCTAGTTGTGATGGCAAATACAACTCTTATTGCCTTAAAATAGAAGTATAGGGATTTCCAATGAAGAACTGCATCTGACTGTTTAACGTCCAAAACTCATAAAGAAATAATACACTCACTACCAAAAATGTCTGGAAAGTACATATTATCTAGTATATGAAAGAGGAATGCGTGTATTTTGCAATGCTGTGGAATATTTCTTAGAATTTACTTATTCAAACGTTGGAAATATCAGTTAATAAGAGTATATTTGTAATCAAACTTTAAGTGTGTATCCATTCTGGATGCTTCAAAAAGCACATTTTACAAAACAAAAGAAAACTTTGTGAAGAATAATCATTGTATTTATTACTCTCGTATGCAATAAAAATTCGTAATAATATTTCAAACATATTTTAAACTATTTATTTATTTCACTCACGGGGTTTATCACTTTTATAACTGAAATGGATGTGCATAATATGAATTATTAAAAATATTTGTAAACATGCTTACTAATTATTAGTACAAAGAACCATAGCAACTGTTATGCCGGTCTTGCTTGATGAAGGTAATTTGTGTTACAACATGTGCTTTCTGAAACATCCTGAATTTAAAATATCCTTAAATTTTTCTGAAAAATATGCTTTTATTGTGTAATTATTTTTAACATTTTAATAATCCTTGCAAAATATTTTAGTTACACAAAATATATGCATCCTTCTTTCACATACAACATAAACTATAGTTTTTTTTTTAACAATTTTGTAAGTGTGTGTACTACTTTTTAACGAGTTCTGTTTGTTGTACAAACCACTCTACTTGTACGTAAATGGATATAAGTATCTGTATATTCCGTTTACAATAAGGGTAAACTTTTGAATATCCTACTTAGTTTTGTTCGTTTCGTCCATAGTGTCCCATTTCGCCATACATAAAACTTAAAATTTCGAAGTGCCTAATGATTTGTACCACTGCGCAGATCACATTGTGAGACAATAAGAAACAAATGTTACTTTTACGCCTTTCTTACTCTACTACGTATAAAACATAACAAAAAAATCGTGATTTGGCTGTGTCGGCCACACAGCTGTGGGTTTCGCGTGAACACGTCTGCATTGGCGCGCAATATTTTGGGAATGAAAGTAACGAAATAAATGCTTGCATTTTATTGATAAAATCGATAGATATGGGCGACATCTTCCGTTTGGCATCGAAATCAGCGCACCAGCACACCAGAGTCGCGATATATATATACTGCCCGGAAATGTTCGTCCACGCCCAAAAACGCCACCAGTCGCCCCGGGCCCCCACCCGCCCCTTGCGCATGCGCAGTGCCAACTCTAGTCCATACTCGCATCGTAGTCGTATAACAGATAGAAAGAGACAACCTTTATTTCAATGTTGTTATTAGTCACGACTTTATTGTGTCAGAATTGAACATCCAACAAAGGTTGCATTGCCATTTCCATTCTAGTATGCGATGATGTCGGTTTGTTTTTATTTAAAACGTATCCAAGTCAAAAAACATTCCAGTGGTTACGTATAAAAAAATTGTACGTTTAGTGCTACTTTCCAGGCATGTAGTTCCCTGCCAACTAAATCGTAGATATGCAAGTAAAATATGCATTTCGGGGTTTTTTTTATACAATAAGGGCTATCGAATTTAGCCGTTTGTGTTTCACTTTAAGTAAATTTCATTTTAATATCCGGTAAAAGAAAACCATATTATATTTATGTGTATTTCAATTAAATACATCGCAATCTCTGTCAATACAAATAATATATTTCTTTTAAGTTTTCCTTAAAGTTATGGTTACTTAATCTTTGTAGAGTTCTAATCTCATTTAACTGCCTGAAGTGTATGGAAAATATTAATGAACACTCCTTTAAACGCGTTTAATATAATACAGGATGTAATTTAGGGATTATTATAATAAATGAAACCTGAACTATTATGCAAAAATAAGGGTTACAAAAATTTAGATTTACTCGTACCCACTGTGTAGCTATTTAAAATACGGCAAAGTTTGCGATTTGGCGATATCAGAAGTGTGTCGGTTCGAATCAGACCTTGTGAAGTCTCCTTATTCGTGGTTTTTTAAACCTCAAAAACATCCTTGTAAATTATTTTTTTCTCTTTAAAAATTGTTCTATACTTGGCTAGTTTGGTTACAGTAAATTTTAGGCCTATTTTTCAATGCGAGGTTAGTTTAATTTTTTTTAATGATTTAGTTTTCATGCGGAAAAACTTATTTTAAATTTGAAGTGTTAACCAAAGTGGGACATATTAAGCCTTACTTTTTCCACATTTTATCACTTCAGCGCAATTCTTTATTTTGTGCTCTTCCCGGATCCTTATCCATAAAGCAACGATTTTGGCTTAAGACTCTGCATGAAGGACTAAGGTTGGCACATTTAACTCATTAACGTTCACAATAATGTTATATTTCAAGTGTCGCTGAAGAAGGAATTTTTGCTTTTACAAGTACTTAAAAACACCTAATAGTAACTTATACAGAGGAGTCTATGATAAGAGTTTCTATAGTTCGGTTGCAAAAATAGCAGCCAGTTTTAAAGTTTCGACGTATTAACGGCGGCCAATTGTGTAACGAACATGAAAGCGATGTCCTTGTTTGTGTTGGTTTGTGACCGCGCACAGCACCGGCCATGAGTTTACCTGTTCTGCAGCATGCCGTAAATGAACGAGTATACACGGGATAATGCGTCACAGTGTTAATCTCCATCCAAAATGCGTATATTATGCTTGTAAGGTAGCTTGTAATAAGCGGTGTGTGGTGAACTGTTGCAAAGTAAGCTATGTTTTTCTCTGTGCTATACATAATAATTTGCTATTTTACACGTAGGTCACTTGAAGGCAGTAGTACAGTTGACGAAACAGCACGTTTCGAATGGGTGCCTCGCCGCTCTCTCGTGAGTGGCCGCAATACATTAAGTTTCTCCCGGCTCCACTCTGGTTACCGGTTCATGCTGCGTACGCCAAGTGTGTACAATACTGTGCAAGCTAAGCTTACCTTGCAACACTTTACCACACGCCACTGCTTGTAATACAATACGCTGCTTTCAGAATATGGTCGGGGATTGTTTTGTATTTCTGTATGTGGAGGATTGGTATGTCTCTGTGTGTGGTCAACAGTAGTTATTTGTGCGCAGTACGTGTCCTTGCTGAGGCCGCCTGTGGCAGACAGCTCGACATCCGGAGCTGAGGTCGTCGACAAGATGGAGTGGAAACAGGTGAGTCCACTCTGGCAACGATATACCTATAACATGTTCACTGCATTCTGAGCACTTTTGAAAGCCCTGTTTGGGATCTACTCCTTTATTTACATTGTATTCTTCCACTGCATATAGATTTAACACTGTCGTGGGCTTCGTCACTTTATTCATGCCTCATCCAAGTGAAATCGTTGCATTGTTAGGCATGAAAACGTGTAACATATATTTTTTTTACTGGGATCCCGGTACTAGGAATGTGGCAGACACCACGGTGGGGCGGGTGTTTTCTCGGGGTACTCTTGTTCACCTCTGGGGCCCCTTCCCCTGTGTCTCACTTTCCAGGCTGGCCGAGAACTGCGAGTGTAACCTAGTCGGGCTGTCAATTTTAATTTCATGCATTTTGACACTGCCTCAGATGAGAATGACGAAGGGTGTTACTTAAAACTATTGTTCATATTCTTTAAAACATTTTTTTTTACTTACAAATTTTATCTTGATATTTTATATTTATGTTAAGCATTGGCAGATTTGTAGAGACTGATACTAATATTAATGCAATATTAATACAAAATAATAATGCGTTATAAGATAACCTTTTCTAATTTTTTTAACTGTTTATATACATTTGAAATAAGAAAAAATAACTCTCTTACTAAAACAAAAAAAAATTGGCCTTGGAAACATTTAAAGATACCATTAATGAATTTGATATTCAGAACATAAAACAATATCTTAATATTGTTACAAGACCCCGAGGGCGTATCCGAGTTCGTGAGGGATGGAGGTATTAATAAAAATAAAATAAATAAATTTGATTTTAATTTATTTTCACAGCTATTGTTTAAAGCATTAATATATCTACACTATTACTCTTTTTACTTCTCAGTGAGCGCAAAATTTTATCTTTATCTCAACCCTAAATAAAGTCCTTCTCAGTATCTCTGGTTATAGTCAATTAACTCACATTCATCCTTAACACATTTTTACTCTGTCTGTTGCCGTCATTTCAGATCTCTTTCACTCACGCATCCAGTTCACTGTTCACTGTTCACTGTTCACTGCACCGATGCTTGGAGTCGCAGATTTTCCTCCCGCTGGTCACGTCTCTCGCCACTCGCTGCTCTTCTCGCTCGTTGTCTATTGCTTAAAACCACAAAACCACACAATCGCCCAAACTCCAGACACTCATCAACTCTCGGCTCGGGGGCCCGCTGCGCTTATATTGTTTCATTCGCCCAATCTGGAAGGTTCGCCGCACCCCGAGTCACAATGAGGTAAGCTAGGTCATTAATAGTCAGTAATTCAATGTTTTTACATTGAATTAAAAGTGCTATGTAAAAATTTATGATTACTGAAATTATTAATTTGATCTGTGTTTTTTTAACGCATTTGGGTGTAAGTATTGCCATATTCGTGAAATATTAACTTTTGTAGTAATTTCACATTTTCACTTGACCGATTTATGAATAATGTGATCAAGTCCATTGCTATATTAACTTTTTTAAAAGTGCTCAGTTTACCGTGAACAGCTTATAACAACGATTACCCTTCCCCATCCTGTCTTCTAGTATGTATATTTTTCTACTTCGCAACTTTAATGAAATTTTGTAGTAATTTTCTGCTAAGCGGTTTTAATTGTGTGTATACATGTATTCCCCCTCATTTCGTAGTTCAAGTCATATGTTAACGTGGGAGGCAACCTGGCCTCAATCGCGGCCATGTTTATCCAATCCCAAATCAGCTGAAATGCACGTATACCGTAGTTAGTATAGTTACTGCATGGCGTATGATACTCTGCCCTGATACGAACTTAGGCCCGATCCCTACCTAGGACCTCGACTCTCATCTTAATTTTAAGGTAGGTTGGAAAAAACTCGCGTTTGCTATAGCTGCTTACACTCCTGCTCGGTTCCAGACCGTCGCCTTTCGTAATCATCCCTGGAGCAGTGCGTGGCGCTTATCTGAGCAATGTCGCTTGTCGAGATATCGGTAGAGATAGGAACATATTGCGAGTTCAATGACATGTAGGCTATACTCCACAGTCCTGTGTACACTTGAGTCTCAGTTCTTTGTTCATTGGCTCGTGATCCAGAGCGTAGCCAGTGTTACCTCACACCTGGCAGCATGGGATTCGCTACTTCTTTCCTTTCAAGTCTGCTATTGGCTGAGAGTCGTTCAGGGCGTGTCTAATAAACTGTGATCCAATTGCAAAGGCAACTTCAGTGTACACATGTTTGACGTCTATCTTGCCCTGAAATGAATTCGCAAATGTTCCTACCCCTAGATATCAGGTATCTATGTAATAACGGCTCTGACATTAACGAGCAGTATTGAATAACGCGAGGGGATGGACTCGTGCGTCATGCAGTCTGCGCTATACGGAATCGTAATTAAGGCTATTACTGTGCGTATAGTAGCTGATCAACCACACGAATAGTAAAAAATTGGCAGCTGGATTATTATAAAATTTCCAAGCTAGTAATTAATGCGCTGGTGGCATGATTATCGCGTACATTTCTTCTCGAGTTCGTTTAATTATGTTCCCTACTGCCCATTGTGCCGTTTATGGAAGAAGAAAAAAACATTTTGTGTTAAAGACCAGCTAGTCACAACATAGAACCTAAATTTGGCCACAGTATACAACCAACCTTATGCGAGCAGGGAAATGTCTGATTGATCATAGCCTTAAATTAATTGGGAAATATGGGTAGTTCAGTTAACGAAAAGCGAACTTGTGGAGTTAGGAATGGCATAAATGGATCTTCCAACTAATCAGAAATACACCCTATAGGAAAGGGAGGGAAGGAAGGGTCAGTTTTTCAAAAAAGGGCTACGCCTTCTTGAAATTATTTTTTACTGTGTGCTAATTGTTGAGAATCATTTTCTTATGCTTCAAGTTAAATCATTAGGTATTTAAGGACAAATTTGTATTTTGAACTATTCACTAAATGAATATAGAATCTCAAATTGTTTGTCTGTTATATGATACAACTGAACAAACTGACGAATTTTATTTTGTCTCAACTACAGTGTAGCAGAGGAAATTAATGATTTATTGGCCTTTTCCCAGAAATTTTCATAGCAGGAAAGTTGAAGAGAAACCGTAATTATCCCAACCTCGCAGCTCACGTGGCCACTTAGCTTTCTCTGCTTATGACTAAAAAAAAGCGGCATACTTTTAGTTTATTGCACAACTAAACTTTTCAAACAAAAGAAAATTTGTTACGTACTGGTGTGATGGCATGAGAAGTAATTATTATTATAATTGTTATTTTTTTAGATTCACTCCGATTCGTACCAGTTGATTTCAATGCCCAGTTGAGGTTAGTTCAGTGTCTGGAGCTAACATTTTTTTTAACCATCTTCATTCAAAAATGACGTTACATTGTTGTATCGGCATTTATAACATTATTTTAAAGTCTTTGCTGCAAGGCAAATAAAAACCTTTTCTATTAATTTTCTAATTAGAATTGAATTCATTAAATAAGCTAGTGTACTTTCATTAGGGTGTTTGTGTGCAAATGTTCCTCTGTGTTTGAGAAAATTATACATTTATAAAACATGATGTGCACAGCAACCCTGTTAAAATGCCAAAGGAATGAGAAATAAACTTATGCTACATTTCAATATAATTATGAATACTTTTATTATAAATATACATATAAATTTTTTTATAAAGTTAATGAAACACATTGGCTAAAGTATTCGTTGGAATGGCAATAAGGTGACGAAGCAGTTTTTTCTTAGGACGTGGTGGGCGTGACGCGGCGTATGTAATAATATAGTGTCGCACGCCTGCTTCCTAGGCAACTTGTCGTACGTGCACGACCGCACCACCTTGTCTGCAGGCGTTGTACACCGCAACTTTGAACACAATTATTTGATATAAAAATACGTTACCGCATATAAGTGTGTAGGACTTTTGCGTTACTGTTGGTCCAGAAAAACTATGTCTGGAGGTTGGGCGCTGAGTTTTCGAACATCCTGTATACTCAATTGACTCGTACGCGCCATGATCAGGATTGCCCATCGTTTTTAGCGCATCTCTGGTATGACGCACCATTCTCGCGCCCTGTTGAACTCATTGTGACGTACGGAAACTCTATTAGTAGTTTTTGTAAGCTGGTGTAGGCAGGTTAACTTCAAACATTTTTTATTTGTAGCGCTACAATATTCATTCAATTATTTTTTCCCCATTATGTGTGTTAGAACCTTCTTTTTTCTTCTGTGAGCCAACATCGTTACATAGGTTGCCAGGGAAGTTGTTGATATAATAAATTGCAGCAGTTTTTTTAACTCAATGGATTAATATTTTTTTTCTGCTCCTGGCTTATTTCAGTCTGGTAAATTATAATGCATATATATTGTTTTCCAATATTGTCTCTGCCATTCAGTTGGTAAGTTGATCTTTCGTTATGCTAAAGCTGAGAATTCTTTCGTGGATTAAACCCAGTTTCACCTCCGTGGATTGAGATCGCGTTTTATCTTGCTCTTGAAATGTATCAAGCGGAGGCCTTAATGAATTATTTACGAACTTACCTACGCAACTATATACACGAGTTGGACTAAGTGTATTTAGTCTGTTCTTTAAAATATTTGGAAAAAATATATATTTAATTACGTAAACCATTTGGATATTTTATTTAACACTATAATGGAACAATCTCTTATCTAAAGTATTCAGACGGACCTAACAAAATTTGATTCGCACACGCTGAATAACCGTATGACGTATAAGTTCAGTATCGTACAGTACGTGCAAAAATCGTCTGCTGAAGACGACCAAATATGGAAGATCGTTGCAAGAAAACTGCTTGTGTTCTAAATGAACTTGCAACGCCGTGAAAAGTACGATACCTTAAATTTCCGTTATTTTATTTCACGTTCATGGTCGGCCACGGTTTTTTTCTTCACGGGGAATTCTTACTCGAAGCAGCTGCTAAAGGGTTTCCATATTTTATTCTCCCAAGAACCAGTACCTCTACAAAACCTGACGTACGTGCTTATTGTTCCAGTGTTCACGTACATTTTTACTTTGAACATGCAGACCCTGCTAAATAATACTACTTGCTTGGAAAACACTCCGAAGGATTCGCAGAGGTCATAGATTATGTGCCGACAACTGTCAAAAGTGGGATAAAGCTTACTCGTCCCAGATTGATGGTAGAGCTAGGACCCGGACAATCCAACGATTTTAAAATACCGCTAGCTCAGAGCCTACCATGGGATTCGTGGAGACTTTTATAAATCTACACAGGTGGCCCTTGCAAGAATAGCTAAACCGGACATAAATATAATCTATTCTCGCTTTCTTCACACTTTTTTTAATTTAACCTTTAAAAATCACCTCATATTTGACGGCCTTGGTTGTTTCCTAAATATGTCGTGTATCACAAGCGTTTTGTACTTGTGTTAACATAAAAAATACATAATTTTTTATTTTATATAATTTTTACTTATAAATTATAACATATTGCATTTATAATTACTATGCATAAAAACAGGGATAAAAAGGGTATGTTGGTAATACCGGGTAAGAAATAGTTCTTATGCAAAATATGATTACACTGAGTGCGCACGAATACAGCGCGTTGTCCCTTTGGTGTAATTGTCTAAACTCGATTAAGCTTTGTTTCCATGTGGCGGAGGAAAAACTGGAAGGAGAACTTCAGCAGGGTTTCAGAAAAGTCGGAAGTAAACGTGAGTGGACTATAGCTGTGATTTTTATGTTCTCTTTAGGATGTAAGGTGTAAACATTTTGCATCTATATTTCAAAAATGAAGTTTATGTCAGCAACACGATGTAACAGCATTAAAGCCTGCGTTGTTAGTTATTTTTCTCACACGCACACGTGGATTTTGCTTAGCTTTTATAACAGTAGGTGAAGCTTAACTTCTTGTGTTGACATCGAGGTCATTATATACTAGGTAAGCTGCTCGGAGAAGCTGGAACGGGGAAAGAATATGCCGTGGTATGCAGTAAAGAACCGTTCGGAAAACCACGGGAATCCGGAATCATGATGGCAGGCCTAGAAAATCGAACCCTGGCCCTCCCCGAATGCGAGTCCAGTGGTTTATCACCGCGCCACCTCGACAGGTGTTATAAGGGCGAGAGTTAAATTTACTGCACGTGTGAGTATCGACCTTATTGCTCCTTCACGCCCCGACGAACACGCCGCTGTCGGGTTTGGGGGCACCTTGAGCACGAGGATTCTCTATAAATGGCTGGTAAAATATAATGGTAGTTTTCATTTCGCGTCCAGCACGTATTAACGGTTGGATGGGGTTAAAAAAAAACATTATATCCAAGCCGCTTATCTGCCGTGGTGAGCCACAGGCGGAACGAAATAAAGCGGATAAACGCAATATTTCACGACTCGTCGCTCGCGAACCGCTGACAGGGCGGAGGTGTAAGGGAGGGGATATTTTTTGGGTTTGCGGTAGATGAAAGGCGATATATTTTTTTTAATTCGCACGGGGCAACGGACCAGCGCGGATAACCACCGGCTTACACTTATTTGCATCGGGGTAAAAGCGGGCAGCTTATCGGTCCCCATCACTCAACCCTTTTAGGACGTCGTATCTTTAATTACTAGATCGCTCGCCATCTAGTAGTCCGGACATGTTTTCTGTGCATTCGTTGTTTGCGCTTCTACGCGAATATCAGAAAATAATTATCCTGGTAGAACGACTGTTTACCATAGAAAATAAAAAAAAAGACAATTATCTAAGAGCATACAGTTTTTTTTATAATATTAAGTTTATTGTAATAGAAAAATATTGCGAAAATGGTTCAAAATCGCATTTCTAGAGCTTTTCTGCGCAGCTTTGGTAATAGGTAAGAGAAAAATATAAATTTACAGTCGTAGTTGCATCTATTGGTTTTCATCGCGTGTAATAAAATCCCACTGTTACAGATATAATGTGCATAGGAAAGCGTAACAGCGGGATCACTGCAAGCAGGTTCAGCGCCTTGCGCGTAAGGGCGACGAGGTGCTGGTCGCGCGTCTTATTGTCGCCCGTATCGCCGTTATTCGAATGCGGAAAACAAAATATCGGGACCCGTGTACCATTAATAAAGATCAGGTCCCGCCATCTTGTATTTTTTTTTTCGGCCAATACCCGCAAACGTGGATTTTGGGTGGATTTTTTTTAGGACGACATGACATAGGATATAAACTTTACGCGTTTTCTGAAATATGTTCTCTTCGGCTGCCGTAGCTATTATGATTTCTGGAGTTGCTACAACAAAACAATCAATTATTTTACGTCGGCTGTTACAAGTTAGAAAATATCAAATGAAAAGCTGTAATATTTCAAGAACATTAAAGAAAGTATAATTCATGATTTGTCGTGCAAAATATTTTAATGCGCCTCCTGAAATAGAATTTGTGGCGGATAAGCTATAAAACTAATTCTACAGGGACTGACCTCTTTTAAGGCGGACGCCATCATTACGCTTGAACTGCGCTGCAGCACGTTTGAAAACGCGTTTTGTTTTCCGGAACTACTAAACGTGTCCCCAACATGTTTGCCTACGGAAAGAAAAAACACCTTGGAGAAGAATGGAATGGTACATTCAAAATGTCACGCATGCCCTTGTTATTATTTTGGAGGCCTCCGACATCGTTAAAAATATTGCTTTTTCAGGCTGCTGTATCTTAAAACATATTATTCGGACACCAGTGAAACTATGATAGGAGCCAAGTTTGAACCTTGCTACACACTTTCCACAGATAAAATAGTAGGGTCGCTGCTTAAAGCCTCATAGCTACGTAGCGTCGATGACGGACTTGACGTGCACGGTAGTGTCGCCCTTATCGCTCCCACGTTTATGAGCCTCAAACGATAAAATAGGTCCAGGTATGTAACCACCTTAACATGCCGCTTTTGAAAACAACCTTTGATAAAAAAAATCCTTGACTGTCGTATTACACTCATTTTGTCAACGAGATATGAAAAATATATGTGTTCTAAAGTAATGACTTATTAGAAATATAATTACCAAATTCGTAACCTCTGAGAGTTGTATACACCTTATAACAAGGATAAGTGTGATCGTAATATATAGATTTTAAGGTCTGACAGAAGCATTTGAACATAAACAGTGCCATGGAAGTGAAACCGTATGGAAGTAACTGTCAAAATACATCGCTTCTACTCTGATACCCAGTTGCGGAAACAGAGTTCACGGCCGGAGTTCATTTTCCTCATGATCCAGGATCGGCAGCCAGAAACGTTGCACAATCCTTGATCAAAATATGATCTGAGATAATTTTGTGCTTTATTCAGAACAGCCGATTTTCTATGGTCCACGTCATCATCTCGATATAATTTAATAATCCTAACTCATTAGTCTTGATTTAAAATATGCCTAAGTGTTTTGGTGGAAAAAAAAAATTAACCCTAATATATGAATTAGATTTTAGAAACATGTATTACTGAAAACATTTGTGTCATGTGTGCGAGTTTCTCAAACATATTTAAATGCAGAAAAATTTATGCAGTTGAGAATGGCAAACCTACAGTTAATATGAAAATATTCCCATTTACAAATTGCATATATGATAATGCAAGGTTTTTGCTGAGCTTTTGCATGTAAGCCAGTGCATACGTTGAAGCAAATATTGTGAAAATCTGAAAGTTCGTTACGACATCGTATAGATAGTAATAAACTTAAATATATTGTACAACCCAATAGTTATGAAAATAAAATTTCTTGTGACTACGACCATTTTACCATGCTCGATGATTAGATACTTGCATCTGAAATAATTTTTTTTTCTGCTATTTCCCCTTTTTTATAGCATCATCAAAGATAAGCTTATCTTACAACACATGAACTATCAAAAGCATGGAAAAACTTCCAACATTACAACTCGTAATTTGTGTTTTTTGTACAGTGATGCCAGTTTTGCTATTCGGCTCAAACTCGGGGTTCATGTGAACTGAAATCGAGGAGGCTTAGATTTTTTTGTGCGACGCCTGTAACTCTGATTTTCAAATAATTTTTTAAGTTATATCAGTGTATCTCGGCTCAAAGCGCGGAATGGCGCAACCAGTCACAAGCGAGATAAACTTACGCACCACATTGTTCACAAGAAAGGTAAAAAATAAAGAGGGAGTGATAGGCTTTGACAGTCACTTATCTTCTTGAAAAACGTCGTCATAAGCATACCGAGGTGATTATGGAATTACCCTATGCGTCAGATCAGAGGACTAGCGTCAAAAAGAGAACATTTTTAACGGCTTCGCTTTTTTCATACTTTTTGCAGCAGGGACGGATTCAGCCGTTTGCATGGGCTGGTTGGGGAGGGGGTGGGGGGAATATGTTGCCATGCACAAGACGCGTTGTGTATGTATGAGTGTTATAGTTCCTTACTTGTCGCCGTTCGGTGGTACTAAAAAAAACCATTAAAATAATAATAACATTTAATATATGCATACACGCCTGCATATAAACGAGTGTGTGTATTTATATATGAACTTTAATGATCATGAACTCACCGCTAAGAAGTGTTTCTTCAGTGTAAGGTTATCAATGTCGTTAGGGGTCATCGTTCGTAAGCGATGCTAAACCTCAAAAACTATAGTTTGGTGGTTATCTATGTTTATTTCTTCATGTTGCTATGTTTTTCTTTGCAAAGTGACGACCTACTAGCCGTGGTGACCGCGCAGGTAATCCGCGACTACTTCCCGTTTGGTTCGCGCTAGAACATAATAGAATTCGTTACTACCTTAATTTAAGAAGGTATTGTTTCCGTTGGACGGACGTTCGACACTCGCGCACGCCGAACCTGTGCTGCAAGACTGAATCTTTACTTTTCGCGAAATGTACACTAATATTTACAAACGCGATCCACAATGGCGGGAAATGGTTCTGGGCTACGTAAATACAAATTACGGAACGTCTTCGTATTTCTTACAACTTCGGGTTTCGGGAACGAAGCTTCGTCCACACGACGAAGCTTCCTTCAAGACTGTGACCAGAAAATTATCGTTTCTGTAGCAGTTTAGGATATCCCCGACACGTAGACCTATTCTTTCAAACATTAAAAAAAATATCACCAGGCACTTGTAAGGGCAGCACTTAAAAACACTCAAACATTACTACAAGCATGTAAAAGTTACGTTTGTCACTTTTCTAGCTATAACATATTTTTATCTCAAACTGAAGGTCTGGGTGAGTATTAAGAGTTATGGACTCCAGGACATTTGATCCATGTTCAAAACACGCCCCAAAATAAAGTATGGTCACATTTTAAATTTTTTGTAAGCAGTGAAGAACTCATATAACGAAAATTAAAGGTTTTCTGTGATGTCCTGTTTAAACCGAAAGTACAGGAAACCTAACTAGAAAATTTACTGCAAGGTTCCGTGAATTCACGGTGAGTTCTGTGAAATGTACGAAAAGTCCATTATTAAACAAGCAAAGAGTCCGTTATTTTACTGAGAGTTCTGGAGAATATTTTTACCCACTTTTTTTGTAAAATGATGGACAACATTTTAAGGGCCTCCCCAGTAAATATTTTTCAACTACTCAAGGTAACAGCCAGTTATAAGAAAGCGTTGCGATGGCAATGGGAAATAGCATACACAAGCTTCGCGTTTGCTCTGTTTCCTCAGAATTTTTTAAGCGATGACGAAAGGTTTTTAATACAGCAATCTGTTCAGAAAAAATACAGAATTGTTACTATAATTAAAAACACAGTTTTACAGAACATAAATCTTAAACAGTGGGATACTTACAGCGAGTTTGCTGGCTGACACTTTTATACTCCCTTCATTATGTTTCAGCAATCAAATTTATGAATTGGCAAGAAAATATCGGCTTTAATTTCTGTCCTGCAGAAAAATTTAGTTTAGAATCATCCTTAGTTTTTTTTATTAGAATAGCCACAAGTGCTTAGAATGTGACCCACGTGACGACTAGAGAGGACCCTGGACCCGTTAGTAATTTCACCTCGGTACTTCAGCGGTAATGATCTTCCGTAAGTATGAACTGTTACATTTCCATTGAAAAACTTTCTGATGACCCGTACAAAGACGGAGTGAAAGAAACGAGAGAGGAATTTTTATCTCGACGTGCTGCAATTTCCTTCCCTGGCTATGTTCTCTCAAGTCGTAAAACGAAGAAAGTAAGATAGCTCAGTTTCATTTAACGCTGCTCGTTTTATTCATTTCGCCTCTCTTTATACTCTTTTAATTTATTATTTCACAGTTTCTCGCCGCTAAAAGTGCCACAGGAAAATCATTAGAATTATCATTATAAAATATATATTACATTTTTTAAATAATATTTATAAATAAATCAAAATTAAGATAAAATAATATACTCTAAACTCAGTAGAGTAATTAAAAAATTATCATCGTGATCCTGTCCCAAAAAGCATGAAGTTGCTAATTTTTGTTTAAAAATGGTAATCTCTGAATTTGCGAACATGTTTCAGCCGTTTATTGCATTACAAGTGTAAACCAAAATTTATTTTGAATAGCCATATCAAACAGCTGCCTAAATTTATCCTTATTTATGTCAATAATTCGACTCAATTTGGAGGTCATGTAAATTTAAGAAATGCCTAACTGGTTAGAAAACTGTCGTAGTGGTGGAAATATTATACATTAAGCTATGTCTGTAAAATATCCTCTTCTCAGCGATAATGTGCTGTAAAAATGTAATTAAATGTAAAAAAACTAATTGTATAAATTTTTTTATGGCGGTTTTTTATCGAAACAGTTTTTTGAGATCAGCGTTATAGTCGTTTTGAATAAGGATCAATTGAGTCTAACAAGAAAGTCAAATTTCCCCTATACTGTTATATATAACATATACTAACGTTTGTGAAAAAAGCAGCACCAAAATAGATACATGTGATTGAAATAAACTTTATATCACAGGTTAGGTACATGCCAATACACAATTGATTAGGATTACAGAATTGAACATGATCTTTGTCCTTGAGAATTCAGTATGGTGTGAAGCCCCCACGTGCTGCAATTAGAGCCCCTAAACGTCGTGGCATGGAATCAAAGAGGTCCTGGATATGTTCCTGGGGAATCTCCCTCCACACGGTTTGTATGCGAATCCACAAAGCATCAACAGTGGTTGCTGGAGGTCCGTGACGAACAAGTCGCCGACGAACCATATCCCAGACATGGTCGATAGGCAACATGTTAGGTAATGTGCAGGTCAGGGAAGCAGTGGTACCCGTTGTTCATTCAAGATGGCTGGCACATTCATCTCCACATTTGGCCGGGCATAGTCCTGCTGAGATATGGCATGTGGAGTCGCCTGCAGGAGGGGCAGTACCTCGGACTCTAAAACCTCCCTGGTGTAGCGGTTGCTGTTCAGATTGCCCTCAATACGTAGGAGTCGAGATGGCATGTTGTATCCAATGGGACCCCAAACCATCACACTTGGCGTTTCTCCGCTATGCCGCTCCACAATGCAGGCTGCCAGATCGCGGTCACCACGGTAGCGTCTAACACGTAAGCGGCCATCGCTGTAGGACAGGTTGAAGCGGGACTCGTCCGAAAACACTACATTCTGCCACTCAGCACGCCAGCGACGGCGTTCACGGGCCCATGGCAGTCTGAGGCGTTTGTGGTTTATGGACGCTCGAGTTGAGAAGCCTTGACCGTTAAAATGGCGGATATTCTAATGGTTACCTTCACTTAAAAATATTAGTTTACGTGACAACTTGGGCTTCAAAACTGTTTATTACAGTGAATAAGAAATCTTCATATCTATGTAAACGATAATAATGAGACCAAATGAACCAAACATGAAAATAAACAGCAGAAAAATGAAATATTCATATCTACTGCTAACTTAATTGATTTTTAGATTTTTCCTCTACTCTGTTGTATGACTGCAGTAGAGTACCGATTAAGGTGGCGGCTGGCCTATAAACTTTTTCGTGTTCAAATCTCGGTCGACTCAGGCTAAATTTTGTAATTTGTTTAAACCATATATAAATGCCGAAAATAACTGTAGCTTTTAGAAATATAAATTTATTTCTCATAATGACTTCGTATAAATATATTGATGCTATATTTAATGTACCGTGCATGCAGAGAAGGCACAGCAAATAAGTACGAAATAGATTCACCAAAGTTACACGAAACGTTAATTATGTGCATTGCAATAACAGTCGGCTAGTAATATTCAGCAAGCTGTACTGATTCAGCAATCAACACGTTATAATGCGTTGTCGTGCAGTAGCTTACTGTAATATGTAGGTCTGATTTAGGCCTATACAAGTAAAAAGAGTCTACCCGAACGGTGTTTAACGCGGAAAATGGAATAATTCTACAAACTGAGTTAACTACCAGAGACTCGATAATTTTTTTTAGGATTTAACGCAATTATTCAATTTTTGTAAGACCAATGAAACAACGGTATAAGGGAAAGGAATAAAATAATTATGTTTATAACGTTTTCTTTGTTCCTTTTGTAAAGTTTATGTGAAGTATTTCACGCACTTGTATACTTAAATAAAGTGTTTCATTTTGTTACTAATTTCAAACTTAAGACAAATTAAAACTAACATATTGTAAAGTGGTCTTACAAGGCTTTATCGTAGAGGTATTCAACATCTAAAAATGCGTTTAAAAATTGTGAGAAAACGAGTTTTTACAGAACAGCAGTCATCTTCAGTTTCAGTAAATAATAAACATTTTATTTGCTATTACGTTTATATTTACAAGGGTTTTCTATATTTTAACTAACAATGTGTAGAGGTGCATTTTGTTTGTTCTAATCAATTATGTTTTAACATACTTCACAATAAGTGCTCATGCAAAATTAAGATAAATAAATAGTTTAAAAGGGTTAAATCTCTTTGTTTAAAATGGGGAAATATGTACACCAACGAGTTCATGTATGTAATTTAGTTATTAATAATTATTATAAAATATAATTTTTACAAATATTTCTTAATTTTAAAAGTTTATGTGTATTATCAATAATATGCAGTTTGTCATTATCTTTTCCTGTCATCTTTATTTTCCCGATTGTTCGCATACGAGAGTCCCAATTCGAGTGCCCGCCACTAGACGAGTAGCGGTTCGTATACGTAGTTCGCATACGAAGGCGCGGGAAGTGTTCAAGCATAGCAAAAGCGCATTTCGAACGGTAAGGCGGGTGATTCGTATACGAATGAACAGTCGAGCATAGGCCACCTGGTCGTCTGTGAATGATGTCTTTGATTTTCAAATCAGTCATAAGTCTAATGATCGCTTGTATTGATATATAATATTGTATGTGCGTGTGGCTAATGCACAGCATACATCCTACTTAGTTTTGACCATAGATTCGTGTGGTGCAGTCCGTATCCGCGAATTACCTGACACTCTATATATACCACTGCATAACCTACACGGATGTTATATTTGGGCGGTACCATAAGTTTCACTGCGAGGCCCAGTGCCCAATGATTTCCCCTGCAGTTAGCTAACTCGTTATACCGTATTACTATTCTAGGTTATGATTGGTTCATATTGCTACCCAAAAATAAAGACCTGCAGTTCATTGGTTGTGACAACTAAACGAGCGTCGAGTCGACTTAAGTCGTATGGGTCTGATTGTAGACAATTGTGCCCATTCTAATTTTAAAAAACTATGAAATATTTCAATGTGATTTTTTTTTTCAGCACAGAAATGAAAGTCGATAATTTTTTGCACATTTATTAATTTGGTTATTGAAACATAAATGTGGCCTTTGAAAAGTGTCAAAGTCAGCGAAAATCGCTGCAAGTAGCGACATTCGTCTGTAAAACAGTATGTTAACTTATAGCGACAATACTGTATCTCTTCTAAACAGATTGCTGTATAGAAAATCTATATAGTCACAGCTGAAAATTCTGACGAAACACAACACACGCAAAGCTTGTTACATTTTATATCAAATTTAAGTAATTTATTTTTTTTAACCGTTTCACTTTTATATATCTATATCTCAACTTTGTTCGAGTGTAATTCGTGTTTTCGTGCAATATTTCGTTTAAATAGCAAGTATGTCTTTAAAATAGAATACATATTTTGAAACAGAAGATGGAATGAAATGCAAATCCAAAACTAAGAGAACTGTGGATGTTAAATTTGGAGTTGTTATTTGTAATCAGCCGTGTCAACATGTAAGTAAGCGTTTTTACATTACTTCTTTGTAAACAATGTTATTTGCAATTTTAGAGTGCGGCGCCAAAACAACCAGTCCGAGGGGCGAGCTTGCACGCGGGCTCGCCGCGTAAAACTGACCGCTGGAGGAACAGTCCTGCCTCAAGTCCACTCCTGCCAGTTTGAGAGTTGGCCCCTGCCACTTATTCATCGTCGTCGCCAAGTACGCTTTGAGGAGAAACTGCAGTTTCTTGGTTTCAAAAAGGGGGTCATTGGGAATCAATGGAATACGTGGCACAAACACTTAAAATACGTTATGCTTACAAAAATAGCTTTGACGTGCAGCCTAGTGTCACTACTGAGTTTCAGTGGATTCAAATGACCATCTAATATTTTCTCTCCATGGAAACTTTGAAAACCCATTCCACCCCTTAAGGAGTTTAATTTTGAAAAAAATCCCTCCAATAGCGGCTGCCTACATTGCATAATTAATGTCCCTTCCAAATTTCATGTTTCCAGGACCGATGGTTGAGAATGGGCGTTGATATGTTAGTCAGTCGGTTTTTTCCTTATATATAACGTTCTGTTGTAAAGAACAGGAAATAAAATAGACTAGACGTAACAAATGTTTTCTGATATCCTCTTGCACATGCCAAACGCCCCTAAACAACTCAGGCTAGGTGAACGGGGTGGTAGTTTATAGCCGCAATGCCGCAGNGGGGTCTGGAGGCGAGCTGTAAAACACCCTAACGCCGAACTGACGTTACGAGCGGGCGACGGCAGTAAAGTGTCCTGTCTCGCCCCATAACTTCATATTAGTGCCGTGAAAGGTACGGAGCTGCACGCTCTACGTGTGTGCTCACTTCCGGGACCGGCGACAAGCGCCGGCGCGCAGGCGTAAAACATCGTTTGAGCTGTTGTGGTCCTGGACGGAGAAGTAGGGGGTTGAAGGGAGTTAACTCCCCCTTTCCCTCTTCAGACAATGAATCACCAGAAGTAGGCGAAATAAATTGTGAACACGTGGAGAAAGAGGACAAAACCTACCAAGAAAGAAAAAACTTTTTTTTTTTTTTTCGTTTGTGACAATTATTTTGTAAATATCTCTATCGTAAATGATACATTACATATTATATGCAGTGATACGTAATATATTGTCTCACTCATGACATTTGGGATGGGGGATGCTTGAGAGTAGCGTGCCAAATATGCAATCAGCTTAACTATGCTGCTATTTCATTAGCTTGGCTGTTTAAAAATTTTACAGAGGTGGGAAGGGATCTCCATATACCAAACCTATAAACTTAGTCCGGTGTAAGACTTTCTGTGGTTATGCAGCGGAAATATCAAATCACATTAATTTTAACTCTGCACATAAAAATACTTAACATTCACCTTTTACAGAAGACGATAATAATTGGAGATGGCAGGATCCTTCTTTGCATTTCAATTTAATTATCAAAAGAAAATTCAAATGAATATATAAGACAAAGTAACATTACTTAATAATAAAATAATGTAATACAGTTTGCTCAGAAAATGTCGAATAATGGACACATTAGAGGGGCTTGAGGGAATTAAAAGTTACAAATCACACAATAAAAATTAGATAGAAAAAAAACATTTTAACATAAATTTTAAATCTGTAGAAATTGTTATCTTACAGGTTTCCGCAAATTCACTATTTTTTCTCTTAACCAACGAGGGTAAATTAGAATTCAGAGCTCGCAAGACAAAATAATTAAAACGTCCGATCATTTTACAACGCCGAACTAAAGTCGTGGGAAGAGTGCCTAGCGTTAACTCACCCCTAACTTAATGTTAAAATATTTAATCTAAACTAAACCCGTTCAGTTCCTAGGTCCATGGCCGAGTGCATGTTGCACGTGAAGGGTATTTATGGTCGTCAGTGTACTTAACAAGGAATCGGTGACTTGAGCGTCTTCTTTGTGGGAAAAAAACTGATACGCTGTTGATTCAGAATATCTTATTTGGATTGGTTAATGCTGACGTCAACGAACACGCAGTATGTTGTTCACTAGTTGCGGGAAACACTCTTGACGTAAGTACAGTCCACACAAAAAAAATAACGATTGCGTTACTTGAGCTCGTAAATTAATTCGAGACTGAAAGGGCTAACTATACTAAACAATAGACTGGTTAACTTATCCACTGCACATATTCCTGCCAGAATCTTGATCTTGTACACTCAGGGGAAGACTTCGCTCGCACCAGGCAAGGACTTACCAAAACTAGCTCAGCCAGGAATCGCACTCGCGGACCACCGAACTTCGGCGCCCGTTCTACGAACCAAAACAATTACTAAAGTTTAAGCACCTCAGCTCCCACCGTGTAGTGAGAAAATAATATATGGCTGCAAGAACCATCTAGATTGTCAAAAAAGGGACAGTCGTCTAATGAGTTGTAACTGTCATCTAAATATTGTTAGCATTATAGTAACACCAACAGGAAGTGTTTGTTGTTTTCCTGTCTGCGTTTGTATTTGATACTGTACATGTGGTTTTTACCGCAGAGCATTGCGGCCCTACTACAAAACAGATAATGCCGCCAACAAAACAACTTCAGCAATATTCGAATTTTTCCCACAGAAAACACCATTTTAAGAACCTAACAGGATGTTCTGGTGATAGTACTGAACAGTTCTGTAATCGGGTTTGAGGGTAGAGTGCGCGTTCTGAGGTGCGCGGTAGCCAGTCCGTGCCCTAACATTGGGCTGCTTTTCTGCCGATACGACTATCATCTATTACGTGGATAGCATTTAGAGTTAGAACACTGTTTACGAAAACAAGTGCTTTGAGATGTTTGTATACCCAATCGAACCAATTTTTCAATACAGTTAGACTAATTTAAAATAGGTGAAAGTATTGTATTCATATAAAAGTGCTTGTCTTTTGAAACTGAAGATAAAAACAAACACGTTCGTCACTGTGGACCACGTGACTTTGACAGTTCTATTGTTGTGGCGTACGTCTATGTTACGGAAGATAAAAAACAGTCTACCTCATCGTTAGTCTCCACTGTTGAAAATTGTTTACGTTAATGTATAGTTAAAGTACGGAAACGCAATCTTAATGACGAAAAACTGATCTGAGCCCCGTAAATACGAAATACGGGAAGTGTCTGTATTCCCTATAGCTTCGGGTTTCGCGGACAAACAATGCCTTCTTCACACGAAGCTATTTCCGCCACTATAACCAGAAAATTACAGTTTCTGTGGCAGTCAGGTTATCCACGCCACTTAGGCCTATTTAAAGCATCAAAAAGTAGCATCAGACATTTGTAACCTTTAGTACACTTAAAATACAATGCATTTAATTTAAACTAAAAAAAATTGCGTATCTGACTGTAGTAGAAACACCAACGTTATAGCCTTGGACTTAATGTGGAGGTTGTAGGTGAGTGGTTGGAATCAAGGGCTTAAGACTTTCTGACACTGTTCAAATCTCACTCAGGTATAACATTTTTTTTTAATTCTTAAACATCTTTTCATATACAGTTTAATGCCAACATAAAGAAAATTAAATTTTCGATCTTTTTTTTTAAACTGGAAGTACAAAACAATTACTAGGAAATTAACGGAGAGGTTGCGTGAATTCACGGAAAGTTATGTAAAATTTACGGTTGATTCTGGATAAATTTTTACCGCCACTTTTTCTGTAAAAAAAGGTTTTTTTTTTCATATTTTTTTTATTAACAGTGTATGTGTTTCGGTGTGGGCAGGTGTTCGACGTGCTGTGGAGCGACCCACAGAACTTCGAGGGCTGCGTTCCGAACACTCTGCGAGGAGCAGGCACCTACTTCGGGCCTGACGTCACAGAGCGCTTCCTAGAGAAGCACAAACTGACGCTCGTGGTGCGCTCGCACGAGTGCAAGCCGGGCGGCTACGAGATCGCGCACGCCAACAAGGTACGTAAGCCCGTGCACTATCGTCACCAGTATAATAGCATTAGTACAGACCTGAAAAATTCGCGAGTTCAATGACTGATAGGGTAGACGGCACAGTCGCATGGACAAATATGCAAATATCACCTGCACGTTGGTTGTCTGCTGTGACAGTGGAAGGCAACGATTGGGCAAGCGTTCTCCAGGAGGCGTCAAACCAACGTGTGGACCAATGGTGGAAATTATATAAACGTACGTGTCTTGCATTCTAGCTTGTCCCGAAATAAATCCGCGAATTTTTCAGGTCTCTAATTATTAGTCATTAACACTTCGAGGTCAGCAGACATTTACAAGATAATGAGGACAAGTTAGAAGTGAGTTGCTTATATCCAGCACTGCAGGAACGCCGGTTCTATTGGTATCTGTGTTCCCACTCACTGCCGTTCTAGTGGCAAACATGACAATTGACACGCCTACTGTGCTCTACAACGTTCATTATTGGCTGGTCGTCAGTCACTAAGTCACTGAGTTGATTTTGTCCCAATCAAATGTCTTTATTTCTGCAAGATGTTTTACAATCACACCTGTCCTTTTGCGGAGACGTTTTTCATTAGACCATACTTTATCTTACATTATCTTACATTTCATACTTTTGATAACGCAATGGAATCTTATTTTTGGTTAAATTAAACTTTTACTTATACTTTACCTATAAAATATAATATTTTATTTATAATTAATATGAATAAAAACAATGATAAAACAGGTATGTTGGTAATGCCTAGTAATATGTAGTTATTATGTAAAATATTACTACACTGAGTGCGCACGAATGCGATGATTAGTCCCTTTGGTGTAATTTTCTAGATTTGGTTAAATTTTTTTGCATTAGGCAGAGGAATATCCTGGAAGTACAACTTCAGCAGGGCTTCAGAAAAATTGGAAGTTACCGTAAATGGACTATAGTAAATATACAATATTTTTACCTGTAGAGTTTCAAGAAAATCTTTGGCTACTAGTCTCCAAGAAATGGTTTTTCAGTTTTACCAGTAGGGAGTTTAAGATTTAAAGATAAGTGACGAACACCAAGTAACAAGTAAACACAAAAGCACACATAACCTTTTTTTTTGTTTGATACTAGCAATGAACGTACTTTAATTACGCAAATACACATACATACTACAAAAATAAATTAAATTTCAACAGATATAAATGTTATAATTACTTGATGAACAAAATACAGACATTGATATCGCATAAGAGCTTACTGTAACACGCTTCGCCAAAACAGGACACACGGACAATGCATTCTAGAATCAAACTATAGTGTGTGTGTGTGTGCGTATGTTTGCTCAGCTGATCACCATCTTCTCGGCGTCGAACTACTACGAGCTGGGCTCGAACAAGGGCGCCTACGTGAAGCTGGTGGGCCCGCAGCTGGACCCGCACTTCGTGCAGTTCACCACGTCAGTGGCTCGCACCAAGAAGCTCACCTTCCGGCAGAAGGTCGGCCTCGTCGAGAGCTCCGCCATCCGGGAGCTCAGCGCCAAGATACTAGCCGTCAAGGAGTCCTTGCTCCACGAGTTCCGCGCCGCCGACCCCGACAACACCGGTAAACACTCCTACTGCTAAGGTGGTCTTGTAGTGATTAGACTGCTCGCTTCCCGCCCGCGTGAACTGGGCTCTATCCCCGGCGGGGTCACGCCCGGATTCTCGCATGTGGGAATCGTGCCAGACGATGCCGCTGGTCGGCGGGTATTCTCGGCGATCTTCCCTGCCTTTTCATTCCGGCGCTGCTCCATACTCACCTCACTTCGCCCTCATCGGCTCCCAAGGCCTCGGTGTTATATAAGAGACGCCCGAATCTCTTCACCCACACACTCACTCCTACTGTTAAGCGGCCCGCATACGAAGCCTGCACCACCGGAGTTTATAGTCCATTCATGGTTACTTCCAACTTTTCTGAAACCCTGCTAAAGTTCTACTTTCAACGTTTCTGAAGTCTTGTTAAAGTTATACTTTCAACTTTCCTGAAGTTCTGCTAAAGTAACACTTACAATTTTTCTCAATTCCTGCTAAACTTCTACTTTCAACTTTCCTGAATCTCTACTAACGCCTACTTTCAACTTTTCTTATGTCCTGCTAAAGTTATACTTTCAGCTTTTCTGAAACCCTGCTGAATTTCTACATTCAACTTTATTAACTCGTTTCAAATGAAAAAGTAACGTGTTATTAAAAATAAGCATAGGCAAGTTAAGCTTTTTTTTTTTTTACTTTTACTTTTCTTACAGTTGCAACTACAAAATGGCTTTTGAATACCAACAGTAATTAACTGGTTATTTTCCTCGTTGTATTACATTAATTCGACCACGTAAATATATTTGAACGATTTAATACGTAAACAAATATAACCAATATTTATATCGTTATTTATTGGCACATAATATATTTGTAATTACAGAAAGATACATATTTTCGTTACCCTTCTCCTAACTACAGATGACTTTGAATTCATCTGTCATAAATTTTTTCCTTCTCTAAATTTTCTGCATAAGCTCCCGCCAGAATTATAATATTACTCTCCCGCTTCACACAAAATAAAAGTTAGGAAGTCACAAAGCTGAAACAAGAGATGCCGAAATGTAGCGTTTTCATTTATTTTAGAATCTGTTTATTAATATCATTTATTTTTCAGTCGTGCGTGCAGACTGAAAATATGCAAACAATTGTAGTAAAAAAACAGCTGTTATTTTATATTCGTATTGGGTAGCAGTAGTGTTGTTTTTACATACAATATAACTTAATTTCGAGACATATATTGTTTTTGTTACTTGTGGGTCTCGTCAAAATTAAAATTCGTTATTGATTGGTAATCATGCAAATAGCATGCATTGGGAAATTAAATCACTTGTCATATTCATAAATGGAACAAATTTTTTTTTTGGTAACTGTGAAAATCAAAATTATTTTTTCAACGTGTGTTAAAAGCTATAATGATATTACTCGTGTTTTAATTTATCGATAGTTTATTTTAGGAGTTTTTTTTTCGCGTACGGCGTGGCTAAGGGTATATAAAAGGATTAAAACACAAGCATTTTAATGAAATTCCTGTTTCACAATACGTACTAAAATGATAGTAATGCGCTTCTTAACTGAGGTCTCTTTTTCGTACTGATATATTTCCGCACACATGTACGTCTGTGAACCCACTGAGCTGTAAAAACAAACTCTGCGATTATATTAAGTGAAACGATATTCACTGAAAATTCAGTAAAAAATAGCTTTTGTTATCTGGTCATGAAGCATGCCGTCTGACTAATACGTTTTGCGAGTAAAGTTTCTTTATTTCTACTTGTGGGGAAACATTGCAAAGAAATATTCAAAAGTGTCTAAGTAACAGTTATACAACTCAAACTCTGCGTTTCACTCGGTGGCCTGATCATAAGGTAACGTTCGGCGAAAACCACTAGGAATGTGTGACATAGGCCAAAGTATTTCAGTATATAAAAAATAAATAAACCACAGTTAAGTCACTAACATTAAGACCGCTTCTCCAAGTTTCAGAAATATAAATAGCTTACACTCGGCTTATATGAACATCTGTCTACGTCGCGAATCGCACGAGACGTTAAGTTGCTCTACAGTGCGAGTTCAGCCATTTCTCTTTCTTCATCTATGATTCTATTAAGTAGTAAGATTTAGTACTTGGAAATATTTCATTTGTATATGTACCACCAAACGTGATACGCCTAGGTGTCGCGAGCAGTTTGCACAAATCCCGAGGAAAACTGCTCCGATTTAAAAACGTTTTCCCACTCTTCCAATTATATGGCGTGGTTACACTAAGAATAGCCCTGTCATTTTGAATGTGTCACAGAATCCATATTTCAACACTTTTAAATTAAATGGTTACCAAAATGAACACGTTCACATGGGCAAGACTCTGTAAAAGACTGCAAACAAAATACGCTCCCGTAATTATTTATAATCTTCGACATTTATTCACGTTTTCATTTTTAATACGACTAACCCTACTATGTAATTCAACAAAGTATGTCGCTACTTAATCTACATTTTAATTTGTGTCTATGAATACAGAAAATCTCGACAATTTCAGCCCTCTTGGGGGCCGCGAAGNGAAGAACGTACACTTTATATAAGTCAGGAATGTAATAGCCTACTGCGGGTTCTCTAGTCTGCAAGCCGGTGGGTCCACTCACGAATTTTCGCACGTGGGAATCGTGCCGGACTATGCCGCTGGTCGGTGGCTTTTTTCGGGACCTTCCGTTTCCCCTGTTCTTGCATTCCGGCGCTGCTCCATACCCACCTCGCTTCACCCTCATCGGCTCTTAAGATCTTGATGTTAAGATCCGTCCAAATCTCTCCACTCCATTCAGCCCTCTTAATGACTGTTTATTGGTTTAATAGCAGCCGATTGGAGCGCAACGCAGAAGAAAAGTAGTTCTGAGGCAGCCTACTTACAATGACACGGATTCGGATACATAGCCGTAGAGTGAATATGGGGTACAGTAATCACGCTAGCTGCGCAAAACCCAGTCTCTGTGTCTGAACATTGAACTGCTTTTCTATCAATACGACTATCATAAACGACTTAGATAGGATTTGAGGTTAGAAAACTGTTCAGTAAACAATTACTTTGAGTTGTTTGTATACTTCCTCTTGCCAATTTTTAGTACAATTAGATTAAATTCAAATTGGTTAAAGTATTTTATTCATTTAAAGCGCTTGTGTTTTTCAAATTAAGATACAAACAAACACGTTGATCACTGTCGATGATGTGACTTTGACAGGTGTATTGATATGGGATAGATGAGACGAAAAATCGTCAACCTCACCTTTAGTCTATGCACTTAACACGCTAAAATTATGTTTACAATGCAACATATGCAAATGCGTAGACGGACGAGGAAACATAAGAATGCTGGTCAACTCCCAACGCTTACGTGTCCGTGAGTACATGTTGCCGATAGGAACAGAGTATTTCGGAGCACTCTAACATAGATAAAAACGGTCTTTTCAAAGTGCTGTATCTCAAAATATACGTGTCACATACACGCAAAGAAAAAAACCACTTATCGGCCTCAAGCGTGGGATATGACTGCAGGTAGGCGGAATCATTAAGGCTCCTCCATAGTTGTCACATGGGTCTCAATGTAAGCAGCTGCGTCGATCTCAGTTTTAAAAAACTGTAGAATATTTTAATGTACATCTTTAATCATGGCAAAAAATTAAGTAAATATTTTGTTGCCAGTTCATAAATTTGGTTATCAAAACATTAATGTGGTCGTTGAAAAATGTCAAAGTCAGCGAAAATGGCTGTGAGTAGCCCTCTTTTTTACGATATTTATTCTTCTGTAAAAAAAAACGTGTTGGACTAAAGCGACAATTCTGTACCTTTCCTGGGGTACCACGGTGGCTGAGCGGTTAGACTGCTCGCCTCTCACCAAGGCGAACCGGATTCGATACCCGACCGGCTCACTCCCGGATTTTCGTAATTGGGAATCTTGCCGGACGATGCCGCTAGTCAGCGGGTTTTCTCGGGGATCTCCCGTTTACCACGCCTTTTCATTCCGGCGCCGCTCAATACTCTCCTCGCGTCGCCCTCATCGGCTCTCAAGACCTCGATGTTAGGAGCCGCCCATATCTTAAACTCACTCACTCACTCACTCACTCACTCACTCACTCTCTCTTTCTCTCTTTCTCTCTTTCTCTCTCTCTCTGTATTAAAACCCTATAGTCGCCGCTTGAAATTCTGAGGAAACAGAACACAGGTGAAGAAACTTGTTCATGCTATTTTCCATCGCCGTCGCAATGCTTCCTTACGGACGTACGTGACCTTGAGGCATCTGTAACAGACGTGGTTGTATTCTGTGGGTGAAGCCCGCAAACGCGCTCTGACGAGACGGCGCGCGATCCACTCAACGCGCTCGCCGAGATCACAGTTTATCTTCTTCTCGTGCACCGTGTGTCGCCGCTTCGCGCGCAGGCCAATCTCGCAAGAAAATTGCATTTGTTGTCACTCGAGATTCCTTCGCAAGCCAGCCCGTGCCTATTGCCTTCTCTCCGCGCCGGAGAAAAATGGCGAACGTAATTTCAGATGGAGAGAAGAATTATTATTTTTTTTTTCGGGTGGAGGGGAAGCAGCAGTAAATTTAATTTTCCAGCCGTGTAACGTGGGCATGGGATAGACGAAGGATGAGGGTTTTCTTACCATCTAAGTCCTCTTTGGCGTGCAATATGTTTTATCATCCGACTGTGTTATTTTACCCATTTTTTCTTTTCAATTTCATATGTTAATACAACAAAATCGTATTTTTTTTTTAAGTTCTTGGGTTTGAACTATTATTTTAGAGCTGTGTTCGGGTTGATTGCCACATAGTTTTCTCCACTAGAAATTTAACTCTCCTTTGCCCACAATTTATCCGAGGAGAGCGGAGTGGAGAGATCTGGGCGGCTCTTAACATCGAGGTCTTGAGAGACGATGAGAGTGAAGTGAGGCGAGTATGGAGCAGCGCCGGAATGCAAGGGCGAGGGAAACGAGAGCTCCCCTAGAAAACCCACCGGTCAGCGGCATCGTCCGGCAAGACTCCAATAAAAAATCCGGGAGCAACCCCGCCGGTAATAGAAACCGGTTCAACTAGGTGGGAGGCGAGTAGTCTGACCACTACACCACCGCGATCCCAATTTATCCGTATCCTCTTGAATCCTTCAAGGTGAACTCCGCAGTCTTAAGTTATAACACACGTACGTTTTGTTTGTCATAACCTTAATCCTGTGGCATATAGTTTTGATTAGCTTACTATACTTTTCTCATGTTACCATTAATTTTTTTGCAGTCAATTTTGTCTCTGAAATGACTATAAAAAGTGGAATAACGATAAGTGAAACGTAGGGCTCCTGCCTTGGCTGAAGATGCTATATTTGAAGTTGCAGTTAGAAAGATTATACAATTGAGAGTTAACTGCTTCAGCAGTTTTTTTCGTGACAAAGCCCTATCGCTGGAGCTTCATGAACTGCAGGTTTTTATTGCTGTAGAACCTTATATTCATCAACTGAACACGTTTGATCTCTGATACCATGACTGACACGCTTTCATGCGAACGTTATTTCGATCCAAAAGAATTATCGTTTGTATATAATAAGTATAAGCTATTCGCGGTTAATTGAGCACTTTTGGAAGCCTTGCTTAGGATCTACTCTTTAGGTCAACTAGTATCAACCCACCATTATCAACATCATCCTCATCATCCTTAGCTCTACAGCTTGTGGCCTGATCAGCTTGGTAAAGCGCCTTAATAGGTCTACATCACTCCACCACACACACACACACACACACTATCTCTCTCCCCCCTCCCTCGCGCGTGCGCGCACACACACACACACACACACACACTCTCTCTCTCTCTCTCTCTCTCTCTCTCTCTCTCTCTCTCTCTCTCTCACTCCCCCTCCCTCGCGCGCGCTCACACACACTCTCTCACACACGCGCACACACACTAACACGCGCGTACACGCACACACACATTCACACACACGTGCGCGCGCCACATTTCTGTCAGCCGCTGTATTTTTACTTTCTCTAGTACCACTTCATTTCGAAATCTATCCCTCCTATTTACCGCCATCGTGCTCCTTGCAAATTTCATTCCCGTTGGCTCTTTATTTCCATCTTATTGTCCACTATTCATGTTTCTGCTTCATATTTTACAAGGGGTACAAAATATGTAATTTACAGTATCCTACTATCATACGTAAAATTATCATTTCTTTCACCCAATCACATAATTAAAAAGCCAATCGAGTGTAAACGCGAAATTGTCAGGAGCGTAAATATGTTACTACTGTACTAATTCTTGCTTATTTTCATGGCACGAACATAAACTAAATTAGTTAAGTTGTGTATCCTTAAAAAATAAACGTTACTCTTTTAATACGGCGTTAGGACATGGAATAAATTTGCATGTGTCGCTGTCAACTTAACCGGAATCATACAAGTCAGTGTGTCCGTTTAATTATATGTGGTTATGATAATGAACTTTTTAATTTTTGTTAGTCCAAATTGGTTAGTTATCAGCAAACCAGTCATAAAAATGTTCATAATAATCTCCATGCTAAACGAAGGCGCGTCAGCTTATTTTAAACGGTGTCGAAATGCTTTCCCAATATCGCGAACAAAGATTATTCCAACCCCGGAAACGAAGTATTTAATTTAGTGATACTGAATTTTTATAAATGTATGCTACCCGGAGAATACTTACTTTCACTGTAATAATTTTAAACATAACAATCTTGTTTTGTGGGAGAAATTTTGTTTAGTGGTTGCAGAAAAATTGCTTAAATTGACTATTCGCGTAAAGTAATAAGAATGTGTGCGAATACCAAGACTTAACTTTGTTTCTTGTTTCTAACGTGTGAAGGACACGCGTAATTGTAATAAAGCCAAGTCAAATTATTATTGATTCCAACTTCAATAACCAGTTTTTGTCTCCATGTTTGTTTGTGGCCAAGTTCTGGCGTGTTTCAAAAGTATGCCGGATTTCAACCTTTCTTTGTATTTAATCCAGTTATCTTGCTTTATTGTTAGAGGTAGCAGTCGGAGTGTCGTTATTTTCTTGGTGTATTAGCATTTCAAACTAATAAAACAGGTCATCGTTTATTTGGATTATTTCATCGCACAAAATAAAATTTCTGGTATTGTTTTGTGTGATTTAAATAGAATTTCAAGCTTTATTGTGTAAATTGATTTGATATGTAAATCACACGCACGAGACCACAGCCGAAATGTTTTCCCGTGAACTTTAATTTAATTCTACGAGTGTCTTGTTTCATAACTTCCCCTGNGGGGGGGGGGGGGGTGGAAGGTGGCGTACATTTGACACTTCATTTAGTTCAACCTCGCATATTATAACCGTGCGTACGCCCATGGCTTACTGAGTATTTGTAGCAGGAACATTGCCGTCCACGTGTAAAGCCTGTGCGACATAGGTACGACATTTTGCAGCTTAACTTGAAACTGAAGTGTCACGGTGGTGGTTGCATAGTCTTCCATGTCCCTGTATACAGGGGAATGCCGTTGGCTCACGAATAACTATTATGGTCTATTCGCGGTTCATTCTCATTTTTTGAATCAAACCTTTGAAAAATCACCCAATGTATGAAGCTTACAGCTGTTTCCTAAATATGACATGTACCACAAGCGTTTTATACTTGCCAACATAAAACTACGAATAATAACAGCGAGGAAATAGGTGTGTTGGTAATACATAATGAGAAATAGTTTTTTTTTTTTTGCAAAATATTAGTACACTGAATGCGTACGAATGCGGTGCTTTGTCGCTTTCATGCAGTTTTCTAAACTCGATTATGCTTTGTTTGCATGAGGCGGAGGAATATCATGAAAGTATAACTGTAGCAGAGCTTCAGAAAGGTCGGAAGTAACCGTGAATGGACTATACAGTTTTTATAATGAAAGTCCGTTCTGTTTTCACAGTAGATATCTACAGACTAGACTTCAATAAGCCATGAGCACACCTGCATATGTCTTTTGACACTTTGGTTATCGGATTCATGTGTTCGCGAAAGACATTTCCTTGCTTGACGGGGCCACTCAAAATTATAATATTCCGATATTTAAGGTGGTCACCTAGTGAGGGGCGTGCTTGTGTGAGTAAGGCAACAATCGATGAAGCGTTACGAGCGATGTCGACCGGTGTATGTGAAGCGGTATCGCCTCTACGCGCAAGTCACTGTGCTAGCGCGCAGTGATGTAGTAGTTATCGTACCACTTCGGGAATTTAAATGGCTCTGTAGCAAAGCCCAATGCATGCCTCTGCCGTAGCTTCGTGTATATACGGTTAGTATATGTTGAGAAACAGCGTTATTATCTGCACTGTCTTGTACAGCGTGTGGGCAGTCGAGTCTCCTGTGCCTGTGCCTTATAGGTAAAACAGGAGTAAAATCCAGAGCAACATACGCTGTGCACAGCACAAGCGCTAGTTTTTCTTATTCAGCCACAAAGCCACGTCAGGTATTCTTTTTAGCCACTTCAGATGTTAGAGTAATCCATTCTGTGCACACCGGTCAGATCTTATGAAGTCTGAAGCCGGACTATAATATGGCACCACCGTTCTTTAATTGGCTATAGATGAATGCAATCCAATAGAAGGAGATTAGGCTCCTTCCAATCGCGGGGGGCGGGCGATGAATACCACCTCACCTGTCAACAGCCGGAAATAGCCGGTTTTAGCTGTGTTGGAGGGTATGGAAATAATGTTGTCAATGTGCGCGATGTCTTGAAAGAATTCCGCCATCGTCTGGAATGTGTTTTATTTTCGTAATTAAACATATTGAGGGCAAATTTAATAGTTTCGTCAAAAAAAAAATATTTTTCAAACACGCTGCAACGCATTTCTCGTGTCAGGCAGTCGACCGCCTTAGCGTCTATAAATCTTGGGCAGACGCTTTGGACGCCTAATAATCAGAATTTCTTCCCAGTCGTGAAAACGGATCAGAACTGAGCGTTTTAAATTACAAATCATGGTATCTATCCGCAAAAACAATCGTCCGAAACAGTAAATATCCTCTTTTTATTGCATGGAGGCGGCCAAGAACGTCTTTTACAAGGTAAATAAAACTTAATTCTGAGAACGTAATATATTAGGAGTAGAATCAATAGCGTGCTGTTGTTTTCGGCATTTAATTTTTACCTGAACATAATGTTTTTGTTTCGAGTGCATGGTTTTATTAATTTTATTATTTCAGTTTTATTGTTTTTAGTTGCAACCTCTGCGGAATGTGTATTCGATACTGCGGAATTATCTGCAGACTTCCCATACGTTGATGGGTGTAAATTATTGTAGTATTTAGGTTACAGATCTTTTTGGAAGCTTCTAGGGCACGTAATTTCCAAACTGTTAGGTGGAAAATAATTATTGAATATTTATAAATGTTTAATAACAGTACTTTTTAAATTTGCTTTTGATTGTTTACAATTTGTGTAATAGAACGTGTTTAAAAAAGTGATGACTGTTGATGTTTGATTGCCGCTATTGTTTCTTATCGTACAGGATTTTTTTAGAACTATGGCAAACGTTTAAAGATGATAGTTAGTGTAATGAGAAACAAAGTGAAGTTGGAAAAACCGATGCCAGGAGATGTCTTATTACGACACTAGGCGTCATTATCGAACAGTGCTTCACGCCTTGTAGGTAGGCACTCCGGGATGCTACGTATAGCGTCTTGCTGCCTACATCACAGGGAAAACAGTAGTTCCGGTGTCTTCTATTTGCATTGTTTGTTAATTTTGTTTATTTTATTACTCTTCAATTTCCATAAATAATTCACAGCAAGTTCTCAGACTGGTGGCTCGTGGTCTGACTGCAAACGCTACAAGGTTGATAGACTGACGTGGATTCTTTCGCAAATGAAAGGTGTGTTCCTCACCAGCGCGCACATCCTCTGCAGCCAGAAAATCAGGATGTCGCGGCTTTCGCACAGTGGTTTTGGTCCACCTTACTGCGGCGACTGGGGTGAACAACAACCCCAAGTAAGAAAATTAATTCTCACCTAGGACTGGCCTCTCACAGCCCAACCGCCGCCAGTAGGGCGAGGCCCTAGGCGTAAATCCATGGTTACCTGAATATGTTTTTAAAATAAGAAAAGTTTAAGCAAAGGCAATTTAAAGAAACGCATGTCAAGCCAAATTATTCCTGGGTTCCTTACAATATCTTTGTATTACATAGCTCACAAAACGATTGCAACGGGGTATAATAATTAAATTTAAAAATTAAGAAAAATCTCTGCTGAGGAATTTATTTTAAACTAGCGACCCGGCCTGGCTTCACCCGGGTACAATTTAGTTTTTACAGCGATACACTATTAAATTATTTAGGAAAAGACAATTACAATATTATATGATAGTAAAGTAGTAAACTACTATCATATAACATACATACATACACGTCACGCCTGATTAAAGGTGCATTGTAGCGCCTCTCATGCTCTCCACGCGGAGTCCGACCAGCATGGATGACTACCTTAAAATCCTCTTGAGGCAGGTTTCCTAAAGCGGTTTTAAATGTGTTTATCAATATGTTGTGGTCATGAAACATTCTTTGAATTTTCAACACCGTGTCTCTTTCAACTCCTTGAATAAATTGGTAGCGGCGGTTTGTTTCAATTCCTTCGTTACAAATGACATATACCTGCAAGAATTTATGCTGTTCATTGACAGCTGGAAAAAATGCGCACCCATTCTATGATAAACTTGCCCTTGAACGGTAAACTTTGGCGAAAATCCGGGCATTATTATCTCTGACAACTCCAAAAGATGTCAAAAAAAGCGCCGTGATTCATCAACGTCATACAAAAAGGGAGTTTTCAGAGGCTCTTCTGGCTCACCAAGTAAAGTAAGGGAAACTTTACCGCTGGAACAGCACATCCCTGCGGTCTCATCTTTCCATTTCAAAGCGCTGCAAAACCGGTACGACTTGTCCATGAGTCCGATAACAATAAGCTTGTGATTATTATAATCAATTAAGGGATCGTAATGAAATGCTGCGTCATTAAATACAGACCAAGTGTTTCTTTGAAAAGCTCGTCGACCTTCCGCTTGGAGTTCCGCGTTTCCGATATTTCTCGCCTGTGACTGTTCAGGTGTTTCAGATGCCCTTAAAGCAGTCAATCGTTCTGCTTGTTCTTCCAGTCGTAGTTGAGTCTGAACAGGCGTTTCGGAGGCTCTAAGTAGTAATTTAATGTAGGGTATTATTTAGAACTTATTACATAACATTACATAACTGTTAAACGAATAGAATAAATATAAGTCATATTGACTGTTTCGTCACAGTAGTGGAATTCAAATTTACATAAAAAGTTGTCCAAATGACATTTACAAACAGTGAAGTGGATCTTTGTTTACATTTTTTTCAGCCAACTCTTGCTTCAGTGTAAAAAATAACCTTATAGCTTAACTTGAACTTAGCATAACTTGAATATACCCACGTTCCATTCAAACTTTCTCAAACTTACGAGAACGTGTACTATAGTTTTAAAATATTGCAATATATAGATAAAATAAAATAAAATTTCATTTCAAGGAATAATTTTTTTTATGTTATTTTACGTAAAACAAATATAAAACGCTTGTGATAGTAACATAATTGTTAAAAAAAACAAGCAGGTTGTACATAGAATGATGGGTACTTGGTCTTAATATCCCGTCTACAGTGAGGTAGAGACGGAACAAGTTGCTCACGGAAGAGGGATTGGGTAAGGATGAGAAGGGATCGTCCAAGGCCTTTGTTTAGGCTCGGCTTCACCCTCTTGCATAAATTTTTCATTTTCGCGTCATAGTTTCAGATTCGTACGATTATAGAAAATTTACATTTTACGAGTTCCTTATTTTTTTTTTACTAAATTTTAATTGTGTGTTATCTGATAGTTGTGAAAAGTCGATAACATTTTTATATTTTATCAATAATTTCTTGCCGTTTTGCAAGCAGGAAATAACACACAGTTCAAATTAGATACAAAAGTATTAAACAACTAGTAAATTGTAAATTTTCTATAACCAAACACTTTCAATAATACCTCTGGAACTGAAATTATGACACGAAAACGAAGAATTTATGCGCAATGGTTGCAGCCGAGACTTAACGACCCAGCCCAGTATTCGCGTGGAGTGATTTCGAGAAACCATGGAAAACAGAAATGAGGATGGCTGTACCGATAATCGAACCCGGGTCTTCCCGAATGCGAGTGCAGTTAAGTTACGACTGCGCCACCTTGCTCGGTTGAAGGAAACAGACTGCAGAGGGTTGTGAGTAGTTGTTGTGTTGGCAGGACTGATGACGGTGACGGAGTGGTGCGCGGCGATGGAGAGTCGCACGGGGCTCAGTATACCGTGGAGAATGCTGCGAGAGAAGCTGGCGAGCCAGGACCCCGTCTCCAAGAAGATCGAGTACATGACCACCTTCCATGAGCACCTCCCCGGCAAGAAGGCCGTGAGTACCCTGCCACTGCTCGAGCCGTTATATCGACTTTGTTCTATTAATTTGTAGTAATTATACTCTATTTCCGTTAAACGCAAAAGATTACATCAAAACATTAAAGCTAGCAACCAGTGTATTTAACAGTTGAGAGAGGAAGCCATTGTCAAGTTGGAAACCATTTCGTGGAAGTTCTTTTTACCTTTTATTTTTTGGCTCGTCTAATAAAAAACGTTAAACGGAGCAGAATACTAAAAAAAAAATTATTCCTTACAGAAATTGTATGAAGGATAACTGATTGTTTTTCAATAAATGAAGAATATTTTTTTTTTGTAACTGTCAGCAGTAAAATTTTATCTCATATTCTTTCCCAAAATTAATTTGGTAGAATACGATTCAATTCATTTTACGGGGGCACAGTTTAATGTTTGATTACTGCCGCTGTTCCCGCGTGTGGCATTCTTAGAAATAATGAACTATTAATTTCCGTGGAGTCCACATAGAAAAGTAATAAATCCAGTTTCATTTCATCAACTCCTGGCAGTTAAACGAACCGTATACTGAACCTTGGTGCAGTCAGATGTTTGATGTCTCTTAAAATTCTTGACGTAAAATCGGATACGCTAAGGTGGTACCGTTTCTTCTATTAGGAGCGTTTGGGGTTTAAAAGAGTGCCGAACGCGTTTACCGTAGTCCGTAAGTATCCCACAAGCAGCAAGGGGAAAAATCAAGGCGATGCGATAAACCTTCAAGTAACTTCTAAATCTATATGTTATATAGCTCTGTGCTTTTATGCATCGCGGTTTTATGGCGCACGCAGGAACGTATTGTCAGTATCGAGTGTTGCTGAAATTCCCTTCGTTTTTATTAGCTGCCATTAAACACACCCCGTGACCTCTTAATGTCCTCAAGGCTACCGAAATGGATGGCAGTTACACCTGCTTACGAAGAGAATTCCTGCGACATAATTAGAAACCAAACAAACATCACCCAGATAACACAGAAACACATTCTCCCAGCCCATTCGAACGAGCGGATTTGAATCCCTGTAAAAACGTTTGAGTGTCCATTTTTTCTTAGTTTTTTGGATTGTGGTTACACTATGAATTAGGAAAAAATACCAAAATAACGGAAAAGTTTTCGACATATTTTAGAGTAATTATGAGAATCCTATGATATAATATTCGGCCAAACAGATTCTAGAACGTCATTTTAACGCAAAGTGTAATAATTTCAAGTGACGTGTTTCTTTAATTCATAAAAATGGCTTGAAGCATTATTACGCCTGCAATTAGGATTAAGTTTCTGGCTGTTACATTTGAATCTCATTTTAAAATTTAAAATGAAACGAAGAACGAAGCATAAAGTGAATTTTCAAGAAGATTCTTTGTCGTATTGTTGTGTTGTCGCTCGCGGATTAGTGTTTACGTGCGTCAGACAAGCAACATATTTGTTTCTCGTGAGTGGCTCCCGGCTTCACTCACAGACTACTACACATCGGGAAATGACGGGAAAAAGAATACGCGCTGCATTAAAACAGAACTGAGACGCTCGTCGTTTTGCAATTTGAGACTCGGGAGAAAGTTAGCAACAGATGCAATAGAGACGAGTATTTTTGTTCCTAACCCACCTTAAAGTTAAGAGGACAACTGGATGTCCAAGGACGGTGTGGAACTGACACAGCTCGTCCCATGCGCCTGGGCATGCAGGAAATACACTAACTACAGGACATGTGCTTCGCGGCTTTTCTGCGATTGGCCAAACTTGGCCGCGATTGGGGACATGGTTACTTTCCATGCTTACTGGTTAACCTGTAAGAAGAAGCTTTGTGAAAAGAGGGGGGGGGGGACATATACAGTGTAAAAACCCCTCGACACAAAATAATTGTTAAATTGCACGCAATTATAAAGTGTAAAATAGGCGTTTACTTAAACATATGATATTAAATGATGATATTTCGAAATTCTTGAACATAAATATTGGTAGCTGGACTTTCTTTAGTTTGGTTACGCGGGTANAATTGTTAAATTGCACGCAATTATAAAGTGTAAAATAGGCGTTTACTTAAACATATGATATTAAATGATGATATTTTGAAATTCTTGAACATAAATATTGGTAGCTGGACTTTCTTTAGTTTGTTTACGCGGGCATGTTTTGTTTGAAACCAGGGGATGAGAGATACAATACCCCAAGTGGAGGCGGGAGTGAAAAACTAAGTACGCCCCGTCCCGTAAGAAACTAGTATAGTCTATTTTCATATTCTTCACACTTTTTGAATTAAACCTTTGAAACATCACCCCGCGTGTCACGTATTTAGTTATTTTCTAAACATACTAGTGTTTTATATCTCTGTTAACATGAACGTATCTTATTTTTCGTTAAATTAAAGTTTTGCCTATATTTTATTTATAAATAATAATACTTCATTTATAATAAATATGAATAAAAACAGTGAGAAAACATGTGTGTTGGTAGCGCCTAGTAAGAAATATTTTTCATGCAAAATATCATTAGAACTGAGTGCGCACGAATTCGGTGCGTCGTCCTTTGATGTAATTTTCTGGACTTAGTTAAGCTTAGTTTGTACGAGGCGGAGGAATATCCTAGAAGTATAACTTTAGCAGGGCTTCAGAAAAGTGTGAAGTAACCGTGAATGGATTATAGCGGATATATTCTGTATTTATGCGAATTATGGATATGCCCTTCAACTAACGGGACAGCAGCGCTTCTGGTTCATTAACACATTTAATTGATCGTCGTTTCCGCCGACGTGCAGTAGCAGGACGTGGCACCGCATCCAAAGAGATCCTTTATACTGTGGGGCCTGCACTGCATTTGCCTGTCGTTTGAATTAGGCTGGCTTGCAGGCACGACGTTCGCTACGCCGTTTGCCTTTTACCCTTCTGCATCGCGCGGCACGCCGACAACGGTTCCAGGAGCATCAACATTGGGCAGAAGAATGGCGACCAATTGCGTTCCGCCATGAGTCCCGCTTCAATCTTAAAGCAGATGATGGTCGTGGCAGGGTTTGGCGCCTCGGTGGGCAATGCAACTCTCCTGCACTCATTCGTGAAAGCCGTACGTCCCAGACACCAGGTGTTGTGGTATAGGGTGGCGTCGCTTGTGATTCCCGATTACGTCTCGTGGTTGTTGAAGGTATGGAGGCAACACAGATATACGTTTAAATGAGATTCTGTGGGCCCACTTCCTGCCATTTTCGCGTAGTATACCCAACGCTATGATGNCACAGATATACGTTTAAATGAGATTCTGTGGGCCCACTTCCTGCCATTTTCGCGTAGTATACCCAACGCTATGATGCAGCGAGATAACGCTAGTTCCCATACAGTTTACATCACCCAACAGGCTCTACAAGATGTGGACACCATTCCTTGGCATGCCGGGTCTCCAGTTCTGTCCCCTATTGAACATGCATGGGACATGATAGGGCGACGCTTGCACCGCCGTCAACCACCTGCCCAAACACTGGCTGATATACGTGTGCAGTTGCAGGAAACATGATGGTATGTTNCTTGCACCGCCGTCAACCACCTGCCCAAACACTGGCTGATATACGTGTGCAGTTGCAGGAAACATGATGGTATGTGCAAAATCGCATTTCAAAATCAAGTCTTTGCTGTTTTTCTTGCCAAGTAAATGTGGTAGGATTATTTTTTTATTGCCTCAGCTGCTATCTGAGCTTTGCAAGAAATCTTGAATATTATAATAACTTTATAATTCTGTTTTAATTTCNTATTGCCTCAGCTGCTATCTGAGCTTTGCAAGAAATCTTGAATATTATAATAACTTTATAATTCTGTTTTAATTTCTTTTGGCGTCTTTGAAAAGTTTTACATTTTTTTGTAAGTTGGTTGTTTTTATTAGAAAAGTTGCAGCTTTTCTCCGNTTTTGGCGTCTTTGAAAAGTTTTACATTTTTTTGTAAGTTGGTTGTTTTTATTAGAAAAGTTGCAGCTTTTCTCCGCAAACTAATTATTGTATGGTAAGGAAATATCCTCAGCACGCCAAATTTAACTGGTATTTCACACAATCAAATCTCGAAATTCTTTCTTCAAGTCGCAGTCATATTTGGAGAAATTTCAATAGTGGTCCTCCAGCCAATTAATCTCTTAAAGCAGGCATTTTGTCTGTTGTACACTCTAAATCCGAATCGGTCATTTCAATCAGTTAAAAATCTTTCACCGAAAGACAGTCGATAAAGCTTTTTTTGACCGGCGAATCAAGCAAGTTAACTGGAACAAGTGATTTATACCAGTGAAATTCTTAACATTTAGTAGGAAATCACAAATAAATCAGTGTAATTCAACCCCTATATTAAATAGTTATTTGGCACTTATTATTGGTTGCTCAATTCTCACTGTTTTCATTGATTTGGCTCAATTCTCACTAATTCAAGTTTAGAGTGTAGTTAATGCGTTTTAATAATACTTTCTTGCAGAGGCCATTAAGTTTTATTCAGACGTTTTATATAACAACTGTGTTATATGTTAGCCAGATAGTTTTATCGTTATATTTATTTTAAACTACATGTGTTGGATCTTAACATATGTCGGCTAAAGTTTTCTTACAAACAACATCTTTATCCATGAGTGACACAGCATGAAAGAAAGTTTCGCCTTCTGTAATATAAACCTGCTACGGGATNAAACAACATCTTTATCCATGAGTGACACAGCATGAAAGAAAGTTTCGCCTTCTGTAATATAAACCTGCTACGGGATCCATTTTAGAAGTCGTGAAGATGCAGTACTGCGTCAGAATAACACACGATGACAAACACCAATGAACTGAGAAACANCCATTTTAGAAGTCGTGAAGATGCAGTACTGCGTCAGAATAACACACGATGACAAACACCAATGAACTGAGAAACAAACATTGTTCGTAGACACAGAAAACTACTGAGTTGGCCGAGGCGGAGAATTGTTATGGCCATCCAGGAAAGTGCATGTGCCCGCGCCTGTTTAGGCGAAGAAGGCTTACATAACTAATTATATCACTACATGTAGGGCGTCGTCTCGGTCAACTCGTTTGTGTGCGAGAGAGAGAGAGAGAGAGAGAAGGAGCTAAAAGATTCACATTCACGCATTTGGTATAATGCGCTATCGCTTTTGTAACCGCCACACACGTCGCGTGTCACCGCAAAATAAAAACCGCCTGGCCTAGCGCTTCTGGGCGTATCCATGCGGGGCGACGCAACGTGGAATATATCCCCATTACCGGAATTACTTTCAAGCTATCATTGAAATGACACACACTCATGAACGTATGTGTCAGTATTAACTCTGTAGAATAATCCTCTTTAATTCTAGCTTTTAAACGTAATGTTCTGGTTGAATCTTTGAGCCTTATGCTCGAGAGTAGCTCGGGTGAAGCAAGCAAAAACATAGTTTCATTGTTTTCCCAGGTTTTACCATTATTTTGCACCAATACTTCTACTCATCAACAAATATTTTATTTAAGAAAATGTCGCGTGTTTGTATAATTACATATGAACACGATGGATTCTAAATATTGTTAACCACAAAATAACATTCGATTGGAAGACTGTTGCCCAATAAGCGTTATGCGCAAATTACCGAACAGGCAGTGCAGTACTTGGTCGTGCCACGTGTGACTTTCTAAATTGAAGCTACTGCGCTATCATTTTAACGCTGAAAAATCTGCATAGACCTTTAATTCAATAGACTACCCTAGTTTCGTATTCATCCTGTTTGTACGTTTTGAGAAACAGTTAACTCTGAGGTTGTTTTAGCTACGTTGGAGGGGTTCAAAACAGTTTTTTTAATGTGGGTTCAAAATGTGTGTTATACAACGAGAACACATTTAGTGATTTTGTCTTTAGAAAAGCAACACTGCATTTCTAACACGCCGAAACGCAGTTTAAGCACTGTATGCGGTCGCCATAATCAAAAACTGATATATCTAAGATGACTACCAGTTTTTCACCCGTAATAGTCTGGGTTTCTAGTGCTACGCCACTCTTCAGTGTCTTTCAGTTTCACGAGAGTTTGAGGCCGAGTTTGGTACACGACAGTCTTGGGATGACTCTTCAAGAGGAAAATCGAGAAGATGCTAATATAATTAAGTCCATGGGTGGAACTGCCTTGTGGAATACATTCGTCTGCTGGGAATTTATTGTTGAGATATCTACCCAAAGTTACCGCGAAACTCTACTGCACACGATCCTGGTAGCTTCATAACGGGTGGAGGTGTGTTGCTGTCAAATAATGCACAAGCAAATCACTTTATCGCCCGTGGAATTTGCATGGTTGAACCATAGAGTAGCAAGTACATAGAGGATAAATGGCATGGCAGTTCCTATGATGTGAGCATACCAGTTCTTTGATTGGCTGCGCAAGGCTCTGTGAACCTTGTGTCTGATTGGCTACTACATTCTGCGAAATGTGCCCTATTGGCTGGGCTACCGACTGTCGAGAAAGTAGGTCACCAGACGCTGATTGGCGAATGGAATTCGCACATCTTTGCTGGCATGGCACTATGAATAAGCAGGGGATGGCCTGCTTTGACGTAGCTGAAGCTATATTTGTACCGATCGCCATGCTCTGACGCCCAAAACAGTGACAATATAGTTGTTTGTTTATGTATCAAATATATGTTAGTTACGGCAGTTTATATGTTTACAAATATCTGCCACAGCCGAACTTTTAAGTCAAACATCAATACAAACTGAAAATAACAGACACATTGAAATCTTCCACTTCAAAATTTCAACGCTTTGGGTGTCACAATATGGTGACGATGAAGAAACAGGCTTCACCATTTCTTCCTAAGTGGCTATAAGTAAGGCCGCCCTCTGTTTGCTGGCCAATGCCGCCATTTTGCAGGCGTGTGCGGCTGTAATTCGCGGTACAAGCGGCTGTTTTACCTTTCTACTCTTAAGGACTCTGGGGGTTGAACCAGTGCCGAAGCCGGATGAGCTCTGCGGAGGTTTTCCCAGCAGCTGTTCCGTGGCTCATTTCCCTGTTTGACCTCCTCGCCTGTTGACGGCCGCTTTCGCCTGGAGGATCGTCGCGGACATCTCGCCGCTGCCGTCCACGCTCACTTTTAGGCCGCCCACTTTTGGCGCGTGACGCTCCCGGTCTCCTCGAACCGGTTGGTCAGCGGGTCCAGCGGCGGGTTGAGTAACCAGCGCCCGCTGCGAATCCCGCCGGTTGAATTCGCCGACGGCGATACCGCGCTGGTGACCCAGTGCTCTTCTGATCTCCGTGGTTCAACAGAGTCGGGCGTGGTCGGTGCTTGTCTGAGTGACCGCCAGGGACCGCAGCGTAGCCGTCGACACACATAACACCAGGGACACCCGCATTTCGCGAAAAGATTTTCACACGCTAGATTTCATTCCAGCAGTTTTCTATTGCTCATTGGTGGCGTGTCTTTGTGAGAAGATATTTGTTACTTGACTGGCCAATCAGAACTAAGTAACTCCGATAGCGCACGTCTGTGATTCGCGGGCAGATACCAAAGACGCGTAACACCTAGATCGTCCAAACACGAAAGTGGATTTGAGCTAATGGTGGCTGCGGTGGTGTAGTGGTTAGACTACTCGCCTCCCACTTAGGCGAGCCTGGTTAGATTCCCGGCCGGATTGCTCCCTGATCGTCGCATGTGGGAATCGTGCCGGACGATGCTGCTGGTCTGCGGGTTTTCTCGGGGATCTCCCGTTTACCCTGCCCGTGCGTTCCGGTGCTGCTCCATACTTACCTTGTTTCACCCTCATCGGCTCAAAACACCACGATGTTAAGCTCTGCCCAAATCTCTCCACTCCACAGTTAGACAGGTACATTAACACTTTCGACACTTTTCTGGGATCATCACTTGCAGTTAGCTCGACGCAATAAGGTCCTGTGAAGAGGTGAACATACAATTGGCTGTTGTAATTTACTGACATCACGTCATAATTTCTCTCGCCCACTCACTCTGACAGAAAGGCCACCATAATATTGGTTTGTATAGGGCCAAAAAATATATTTAGTTTCTCTAACAAAATATTTTGTTTAGTAAACAAAATTTAAAGCAACAAAATTAGTTTTGTTCATCTGGGAAAATTGAAAGCAACAAAATTCATTTTGTTCATCTAGCAAAATACATGTTTAAATAAACAAAACAACTCTGTTGGACTATAAGAAATTACACTGTCAAAAAATTTTTCTCTCTTATCAACTGTATGTATTTGTTTCGCTACTTCTTTGGCTGCCTTCGTTCGAAAATACAGTTCGAGAGTTTGTTTGAAATTTTTTGTGGATATTAGAATGTAACCGTGTTTGCGAGTGATTTTATTGATTCTTAATAATGGTATAAACATCTCAATAAAACAATTTATACAGGAAACTAAAAATTAAGGTTGTAAAACTTGAAATATATATTGGCGCACGTTGTATAGTATGTAAGTATATATGTATTTAAAAACATTCCAACTCTGTCTGTTATCATTTTCGCTGAGGTTGCTTAGAGCGTAGCGCTCGGGCGCAGCTGATCTAGATTCTATTCTCGGTCGAGCTCCCAATTTTTAGCCTACTTTACGAGATGAGATCACTTTCCTGTCTGTGTGTATGTGTGTGTGGCCATGTGTGTGCATGTGCGTATATGCCCCCCCCCCCCNTTATGCGCCAACCGAATTTCACCGATCTTGGTACACACATAATCTTTAGTAAGGTCACCTGTATTTTATAGTTTTCGACCACGTCGGGCACTTACTTTCAAAGTGGCGGCAATTTAAAAATTTTGGATTATTTGTTATATCTCGGGAACCATTTAACCGATTTAAACCAAACAATGTATGCTGGCAGACCATTGCACAAGCATTAAATTTCAAAATATATATTGTGGTTCGTCTGCCATTTTGTAAAGTAGTACCAATTTAAAAAATAAATATTTTACATTTCATCTATAAAATTATTCAATCAATTATCACCCAATTGGGTGTGTAAGTAACACTATGGCAATCCATGTAAACGTAAGTAATTACATTTGATTAGTTTCTTATTTGAAATTGCCCACCATATAAATATTTTAAGTTTATTTGGTGTATCTGCCATACCATTTTAACCAATGTCAACCAAATTTTGTATCCTGAAAGTATTTATATCAGGCATACCATAAGCAACAAATAACTACTTTTATCGGCCATTTTGGAATATAGCGCCATACGAATAAATATACTTATTATGTCATCACTCGGTAAATAATTAACCGATTCCTACCAAAATTAGCAAACAAGTAGTACTGATGCAGATGATTTTAAGTGATGTGTTTTAAGCATGTCAAACAATTATTTTCGAAATGTCGGCCATTTGGTAAGATAGTGCCATGCGAATAAAATAAAGTTTTTACGTCATATCTCGGGCAAGAATTGACCAACTCCTATCAAATTTTGCAAACAAGTAGTATTGAGGCAGATGTCAAGTGGTATGTTTTAGGCAAGCCAGACACTTATTTTTTTTAATGGCGGCCATATAGCTACTTTTAGTCGAGGGATCCGATATATTCGAAACCATGTAATCAATTTTCAACTAAAATTGCAGACAGTATATATTACAACTATCAACTGTATGTACATATATATTATTTTGTCCGCAATTTTGTAAGATAGCACCATGCGAGCAAATAAAGTTTTTTGCCATATCTCGGGAAACAGTTTACAAATTCCTTCCAAATTTGGCAAACAAATAGTACTGCATCAGGTGCTGTAATCTGGTATGTTCAATGTAGGGCAGGCACTTATTTTCAAAATGGTGGCTATAGAAATATTTTGGCTCAGTATATTTTACTAACGAAACAAATTCCAATTTAACTTTGTATGCTGGCAGTGCCTATTACAACTATAACATTTTTCTATGGAGAGCCTCATTTCTCTGCCATTTTGTAAGATAGTCCTACCAATAAAAATATTGATTTTATCTCGTATCTCGGAAAACAATCAACCCTTTCTTACAAAATTTGGCGAAGAATTTGTACTGTGGTAGGCCATAATAATAAATGCATTTTTTAAAAAGTAGGACACACTTATTTTCAGAATGGCGGCTATGAAATAATTTTACTCTGTGCGTAATATCTACTAAACTATGTAATCTATTTTTACTTAACTTTGTATATTTGCAGTAAACAATCATTGAGATTGCTATTACATTACTTTTTTGTCCTCCATTTATGAAGATCGCCACATGAAAATTATGGAGGTTTTATGCCATATCTCGAAGACAAAACAACCTATTCCCATAAAATTTTACACTGGATATTTCAAATAAATTTGTACCAAGTTGTGCACACCATAAATGCCACAGAATACCATGCAAACTTTCATGATTTAAATTAGTCAGACAACGATGTTCAAAACAGCAGCTTCATAAATCATTTAGGTAAGTTTGACATATATATTAAACAATTTCACCAAATTCAACCAGAATTTCTATTTAGACAGTATATATTATAAGCATCGTATACAGAGCCTTTTTTTCTGGCAATTTTGTACGATAGCATTAAATTAGATAATAAAGTTTTTTGTTTCATATCCCAGGGATCAAACAACCGATTTCCATCAAATTCTTCACACAAGTATCGCTACGGTAAGCCATGTGAACTTACATGTTTTATGTGGCTCAGTCGGTTATTTTCAAAATTAAGGCCCTTTAAATATTTTAGGTTAGTAAACCCTATCATATGAAACATTAGACTGATTAAATCCGAAGCTGATGCTCCGAATTCGACCACCGTAATGCAATGTATTGCAAGCTAGCTTACAGAACAAGGTTTTCTGGGTTCAAGTCCCGGGCAAGGCATGTGTGTATTTGTAATTGCCTCACTATTGTTGCAAAAGTTTCTCGTTTCATTTATAAAGTGATTGCTTTCAAAGAGAATTCGAGTCCTTCCTACCAGCTCAGCTTTAAGAAATTATTTAAAAATGAATTGTACCCGTGTTGAGGAAAGTAGGCTCACTAATTATATCAGTGACTTCTTGTTTTTATATAAACCGAAACTGTTTCATGTACGTAGAGTCAAACAGATATTTGGGGTAACGAAATTAGAACAACACAATAATTTGGTTCCAACAATAAAATATTTAATTGCTCTTATACAAATCATTAATTTGGTGGCGCCAAACAAACTTTGTTTGATTCAACAAAACCTTTTTCTCAGTGCAGAACTCATCTGCTGTACCAAATAATGTATTTAATGGCAGGAGCCGCGGTGGCTGAGCGGTTAGCCTGCTCGCCTCCCACCAAGGCGAACCGGGTTCAATCCCCGGCCGGATCACCGAATTTTAGCATTTGGGGATCGTGCCGGACGATGTCGTTGGTCGGCGGATTTTCTCGGGGATCTCCCGTCTCCCCCGCCCTGTCATTCCAGCACCGCTCCCTACTCACCTCAATCACTCTCATCGGCTCTCAAGACTTTGCTGTTAAGAGCTGCCCAAATCTTTTCACTCACTCTTTTAATGGCACGTTGCGAAGGATGTGGCAAGATTCACGAGCTCCTAGAGCAGTAATTAGTAATTAGTGTTTGTTAGTTCATCATGCTCAGCAACGTGTTTTTATAACTGACCGGTTTTATTCAACCAAGCGATNAGTAATTAGTGTTTGTTAGTTCATCATGCTCAGCAACGTGTTTTTATAACTGACCGGTTTTATTCAACCAAGCGATTTCATTTGAAGGGCGTTAATTTGATTTGTTCACCTTGCCTACCAAACCAAAGAATGAAATTCGGTTGTTATGTGTATGAGGTTTTAAAACTGAAGCGGTACTAATATATCGTTGTCCGTATGGTATACGGGTATAGTGTTGAAAGTTTTAGAAGCCAAACAAAGAATAACCAGCATGTCGTTGAGCTCGTATCTACCAGGTACTCCGCCCGATCTCCGTCCTAGACTAAGACACAGGAAACACATGCCCATTTCATTTTCATTATGTTTATTGTATTCGTCGGTTGCGGATCGCTGTGTAGCGCCAGGCACTTTTAGGAATGAACACCCGGTCTTTTTCATACAGAGTTAGTTTTCAAAGCGCGATCGACATCTGTGAGCAGAACAACAGTCGGTTACGTTATCAGCACGTGACACGCGACTTTCTGAACAAACTGTATAACTATTGAGTATAAAACTGGTCGATACATTACCATACACTGGATGCTTGTTTGTTTTCCTATCGAATAGGTGGGGCTTACAAATTATTACTTCTTTAATGTGTCGTCAGAATATCATAATTCATTTTCCCACAAAATTTCGCAAAATGCAAGGAAAAAAGTTTTTCCTATCTTCACACGTCCTTTCTGTGATATCATGCGTAAACAAATCCTCAACAGTTCCAAAAATATATACGTCTTTTGACGGTGAATTTTAATAGACAAATACTTTTAAATAAATCCAGCATAAATTATGTTATATTTAGATTCAAATGGTAGTGATAAAAACATTTCACCGGAAAATTTAAAACATTTTTACCTCTGTTATTAGATGACATGTTATGCCTACTAAATTTGGTTGGAATTAGAAGGAGAGAGGCAGAGAAGAAAGAGGACATGAAGCTTACGCTGATTGGCAAATATAGTATTTAAATAGTTCTGCATGCGTATACTGAAAGAGTTCACATTTCGAGATAAACGTGGAAAATGTACAAATTCTAACTAAGATCGGGAAACTTTAATGCCAGTTTCTTACTTAAGAACCAGCTATCTTCCATGTGTTAAAGGAAAAGAAATATATATATATTCCGCGCATTGAAAGTATTCGATTTTCCCAGTCTTAAATTCGTAGGGCACCTTCGACCTTATTAAAACACATATGGATAGTTTTCTGATTCATCGGCATTTGAAAAAGATTTCATTTTACGCTATTTGTCAAAGTTATACCTACCTTAATGTGAATCAGTATAATTCCATTAACAATACTTTTTCGTAAAACTTTCTTCCGTGTTGTAACTACATTAGATTGCTTTATCGGTGGTACAACACCTATTACCTAATAATAAAATAATAAACGTTTACATTAATATGTTTTTATCGTTTTTTAATAAAATAAAAGTGTTATAATAAAAAATTGTATATATTTTTTAAATATTTAAATGCCAAAAATTGTTACGCTCTAGTACTGTGTGTCCAAAGGTAGCCAATGCATCAATTACGTCACACGCGTAACTAATATATATGCAGATCTCCCGTTGTTTTACAGGTTAACACTCCGAAGTGGCCTCCCCAAATAAGTTTGGTATATATTTTTCAGTCTCTTTGTGTTGATGTTTGTCTGTTGGTAGACTGGATCTGGCACGCAAACGACAGTCCAGTTCATTCCAATTGGATTCAATCAAATCTTTGAGCATGCCAGTTAAGAAGTCCCGCCTGGCTGTCTTTCAAACTATGACGCAACTGATGTTGCTTTACGGGCAGGAAAATTATCTTGCCGATACAGGGAAGAGCCGTGCTATCACAACAGTGCTGTACGAATGTTATTGCAACATTACGTCTTGTTTCATGCCAGAGTTCATCGATCCATCGATTCTACTAGAGGGTGTCAGGTATTTTGCGGATACGGACTATACCACACGAATCTGTTATCTAAACTAAGTAGAAAATATTATGTGGTAAAAAAGCCTTAGTCCTTTAGTTTACGAGGAAAACGACATTAGATTAGATACAATTACTTTATTTCACGTTAAGAACAGCATACAGCATCAGCATGCAAAACGTCGAAGCAGGTGTTTGGAAGTCTGCCCTGTCCATGGCAATGCACCTTTCCGCACGTTGGATGCATGCAGCATGCACGGAGCTTGGCCGCCGGATGCATCCATGGCCATCGCCATGTCCCAGTACTCACCGCATGTGAACTCCATGGCGTCTTTGGCACTACTCAGTTCGGCTCGTTCCTTTGCATTGAGCCTTACGACCGACACATTAGCTGCAGCATTGCCACATCACCTCACCTTTATCTAACGGGAATACCGCATGTTTGCTGCAATAATTTTTGCACCTTTCGTGTCGTTTTTCTCGTAAACGAAGGTTTGTCTGCATTTTTTACCGAAAAGTAGTTTCTACTTAGTTGTGATCACAGATTCGTGTGGTGCAGTCCGTATCCGCGAATTACCTGAATTCTTGTATATGCCTGGGCCCAAATCAAAAGAAACTGACACATTTCACTATACTACAGGCTGTTTACGGCTGATTGAGCACCTTTGAAAGCCCTGCAGCACCGTTTAAAGCCCTGCAGCACCTTTGAAAGCCCTGCTTATAAACTGCATTCCCTCCCAATTTGTATTCTTCCGCTATACGTAAGATTAACGTTGCCACTGACCGTCTCGCTTTACTAAAGTGTAGCGACAGGGAAATTGCGCGTTTTAAACGACCTGTAGCCCAGACTCCTCGGTCCTATGTATTGTCGAGCACAATGCTGCAGTCCATTGGCTGGTGCCCCGGTGTGTAGCCAGTTTTACCTCAGACCAGGTGGCTCGAGATTCAGTGCTTGTTTCCTTGCGGGTCTATTACAGACTGAGAGTTCACCTGGGCGTGTCTAAGAAACTGTCATCCAATCGCAAACACAACATAAATCTATGTGTGTTTGACCTCTATCTTGTCCTAAAGTGAATTCGTGAAATTTTCCTGCCCCCACTGATGTGTCATCTAAGTCGAAACCAAAGACTTTTACAAAAGTATATGAGTTAATAATATACAAATTCGTGCTACGTGTATAAAACGAGAAACCGTAGTCTTCAGTGGCCATATATTTACACACTACTCTCTCAATAAGTCAGATCTTAGAAATATTTCCATTTATTAGCTTCAAACTTAACTGGGAGCCCGCGTGTTAGTATATACGAGCAGTTACGGACAGTGATTTTTTTCCAGTGGATAGTTTCAAAAGAGTTTGCCTTACCGTGAACAGCATTTACACTATCTACACAACAAACGCTGCAAAAAACGCTTTCTTTGTCGCAACACACGATTTGTTGCCGCAAAGAAAAATTTCTTTAAATATGAACCACTGCAAAGTAGGCTTGCTACAAATACATTTTTTTGTTTTGTCTATATAGTAATGACTGTGATAACCTTGCATTGTCGTTACAATAGTTTATCAGAAGTCTTTGTGGTAATACTAGTTACGATGTGAAGAGAAAATTTGTGCTCTCGGAAAACAACCTATATTTGAAAAAAAAATTAAAAATTATAGTAAGTAAAAAAGAGTACTACAACTGCTCCTGGACTCGAACCCACGCCCTCCATGTTACTAGTTTAACGCCTTTCGCCAGACAACCACTTTATCTTCTTGTTATGTGACATTTGATAAGTGGGTTATGTTAGATAGTAACATGGGCGACAATATGTCACCGCTAGGGAGGAATTGAGGTAAGTTATTTGGAGCATCACTGCACTTTAGAGTGGCATTATATGTGCGAAGCACTGTACATTTGCTCAGTTGGAACTTCGTAACTGCAGAATATGAATGTTTGCGTAGGGACTGCAGTCACGTGCTGGAAATTACAACGAACGACAGAAATCCTTTAACATCTTTAAACCGTTACTTTTCGTACCAATTAATATTTCTTTAATTTGAACAAAAACAGCTCAAAGAATGATTATTTCTTCGCTTTAAAGGAAGGTAATGCTGCCATAAAACTAAAACCAATAAAGAAGATATATTGACAGCAAACCTATGTTTATGCAATCTTATCTTTGAAATAAAGCAATATTGTCTTACTGTAAACAAAACAGCCTCTAATAAATGGTTTTATTTACCGTACATAAAACTTTCTGATGGTTTTCTAGAGTGCGCTCAGGTGAATACCGCTTGCAAGGTATCCGGCATGCTCACGCACAACGTTCCGCATGGTAGATCATTACCACGACTAGAGAAACCTTTAGGCTAGACTTCAAAGTCGTGTGTATATATTCCGTCAGCTGTCAACTGCTAATTGACTTTTTTTTTTACATGGCCGGCCATAAGTTGAACCACGCATGTGTGACTTTGCACCCCTAAAACTCTGCCCTTTCTGGGAAATGGAGGTGTATAAGTTATCCTTTGCTTTTACTGATATTCCTTATATTTTTATTTTGGCCTATGACTTCCTGTTATCGGATCACATTATATTTACTTTTTTTCATGCGTCTCACCACGTAAGTGGACTGTCGTTTCTATCTATTTTTACCCTTTAGTGGTTGCTCTTGGTTTCCGGAGTATGGAAGTGGCGCGGTTGACCTGCCATCCACCATCGTTCCCCACACATCAAGGGGGTTCTAATTACTGCTAATTGGCTGCTTGCTGAAGCAGTGGCAGGCAGTGGTTGGGCAGCATTTTGTTCGGTGTTTATTATTGGTTCAGAGTCGTCCACTAGGTCGTGGACCAATTGCAAATGCCATAAAATGATTAGAAAGAAGCGTTCGAGGTCTAACATGTTCCGAAATTTACCGACGATTTTTTTCAGGTCCTTAACACTTTGAGCACTGTGCCCAAGTGTAGCTTGGACGAAGCAATCCCAAAAATATCTCGACAACGGAATAAAAAATAAATAAATAAATAAATAGTTTTATTGCTTTTAAAATTGTTATCATTATTTTACGTGAATACAACTCATCAACAAACATTTTCGTGAGACGAATACCACGTTTTTCTGTGTCACTATGGAAATGAACACAATGGATTGTAAATAATCTTAACTATTAAAGAATATTTGATTGGAAGACTCTGGACTTGGCATTATATTGGCCGAGTGCCGGCCAATAATGAAGGTTGTGGAGTGCGGCGTAACATTCGGTGTAGCGTGGATGAACAGCACGGTGGTAAGGGAATGCAGAGACTAACAGAACTGGTTTTCCTTTATTTTTATGAATACAGGTGACTGACTTCTTGCTTCTCTTGAATAGTTGCAAATATGTCCAGATCTCAAAGTGTTAAGGCGGTCGCCTAGTGAGGGATGTGTTTGTGTGGGTGAGGTAAAGATCGAAAAAGCGTTATTGGCGACGCCGACTGGCGTTTGTACAGCGGTATCGCCTCTACGCGCAAGGCGCTCGACCGTCGTACAGTCTTTCCGTCAGTTACTCGCGCGAACGTGACTGCAGGCTGTGGCCCTATAATTTTATGGAATGCGACTCTGAAGCAATGTCCAATGTATGCCGCTATCGTAGTTTCGCATGTATAGCGTTCGCATGTTTTAAGATACAGCAGTCTGAAAAAGTCGTTTTCAGCTATATTGAAGGGCACGAAAATAATGTTTCCAATTTGTATGCCGTTTTGAAAGTACCATTTCGTTATCGCCTGCAGTGTGAATGTAGGCGAGTGTGTGAACGAGTGAGTAAAGAGATTTGGGCGGCTATTAATATCGAGATATTAAAGAGCTAATGAGTATGGAGTATCGCCGGAATAAAAGGGCGGGGGAAACGGGACATCCCTAAGAAAAACCCGCAGACCAGCGGCATGGTCCGGCACGATTCCCACCTGGGGAAATCCGGAGTGAACCGGCCGGGGTTTGAACCCGGTTCGCCTTGGTGGAAGGCGACCAGTCTAACCGCTCAGCGACCGTCTTAACCACGACTAAACCTATCCTACTAATATTATAAATGCGAAAGTCTGCGTGTGTGTATATGTTTGTTACCACTCAGCTCCATAACGGTTGAACGGATTTTGATGAAATTAGGTATGTAGGTACTTTAGGTCCTGGAATAGGGCATATGATACTTTATATCCCCGGAAAGTGTACGGTTCCTGTGGAATAACAACAAAACGTAATTCTGCAACGGCTGGGAACGTGACCGAAATATTTTTTTCCTCTGGTGTCAGAGTTTATCAGGCCGCCCAAGGACCTCCGAAATGGCTTAACGACTGCTATCAATCGATAACAACCGGGACCGAATATTTATCGTGCCCTGCGAAGCCCGGAAGCGCTCAGATGCTACGCCACTAAACGGTCACCCATCAAAATGTGTGCCGCTGGGAACGTTGCTTAACTTTGGTGATCGATTAAGATCCCTCAGCCAAGCGCAAAAAGTAGTACCTAGGTACACTTATTTCTAGAGCTACAACTTGATTAAACCCACGTTTTGATTTTCATACATCGAAAGCGGAAATACAGTAACTACGCGATAGTTGCACAGATACACTCCAAAAACAATACCCTACTTCTTGGCTATCGGGTAAAAAATATTTCCTTCCTTTTGGGTTGCCGTAAACAGTTAAAAACCTTGGCCAACATAGTATAATTTTATAATTTTGTTTTTACATAAATGAATTGTCTTTCCCCAATTAATTTAGTAGTGTAACACTGTAAAACTCAATTGTACCCGGGCGAAGCCGGGCCGCTTCGCTAGTGATCCCATAAGACCTCCCCATTCTCCACAGCTCAAAAAATGTGTTGTTGCATTGGAGCGCATGTGATCAGTGGCTTCCTGGCAGACCGCGGCACGACCATGAGAACAGGTGCTTATCACCTCCTGACTGAGAGTCCTGTCACTTGGCCTCTATCTGAGCTGTGACGGAAGTCTTCTGCACGCGTTAATATGACTCTCTGGCGATTGGTTCGCAAAACATGCTTCAGGGTTTGCCGACCCCGATTACTTACTTTCTTGTACCCACTATAATGATCTTTGGAGCGAGTGCTTCCATTCCATTTGGCAGTGACATCGCTAACAGTGGAACGAGGCACATTTAACTGTTGGGAAATATCTCTGATGGAACGTCCGAAATAATGGACCCTTACAATCAGAGCTGTTCGTGCTCTGTCATTTCGATCGGCTGGAGTCCATAGTAATATAAATATATACGCTTATTACATGCTAATATAGAAAAATATTCCTACAGCATATTTTACATTAATATAAATATATGTTAGTGCATATACTACTGTATCTACGGGTTTTATATTTTCCCCGGGGCCCTTACTGGTGCGAACAGAGTATGCGTATTTTTTCAGGGTGTATATAATATATAAAATACATCCATATTTTCTCTCTGAATTAAACGGGTAAAAATCTTCCTATGGACCACTCCTCCATTCTGAGTGATGAGCTGACTGATTCTCGGCCGACAAATTCCTAGAACCTCGATATGTTCCACTGGAAAACTGGTGGGTTGAACTGCGTTTCAGACAGCTGACTAGAGAAAAGGAAAATTTTTTCACACGTCGGTTACTCTTCGTTAGTGATCTGCATTGATTAACATTGGTATTAGGCGATTTTTTTAAAGTACCCAAACCAGTGCATTTTTTTAGGGGACACCGTGTATTTTGGGTTGAGTGAGAGCTTAGCAGCTGAAATGGGTGTAGCGAAGAAGGTCGGCGAAGACGGTCAAGTGTCCCGAGCAAATCTGCCGGACGGCAATGGCATCAATCACGTTTCCCACATGCGCGAAAATACAGGTGCTACCCCCGCCGGGAAGTCTACCTTGCCACCGGATGAATTCGCGAAATACTCGTGGCTCTAGTTATACGTTACTTTAGGTTATAGGCTGCTCGCGGTAAAGTGAGCACTTTTGAGTCCCTAGTTACTTTTTTTTACAGCCATTTTTTTTATCCTTTAACTATGTTTTAAAATAAATATTGCCACGTAAGTAATAAACACAATGTGTGCATTACACCACACTCGGAAGTTAATGTCTAATGCTAAAATAAGATATATTTATTGACTATCATTCCAAATGATAAGGCTTTCAAAAGTGTTCACCTTACCGTGAATAACCTATAGGTATATTTAATGTATAAAAAACAAGTATAAACCCACTATCCTAGATTAGCTTGGTTCTTTTAGTTTGGGAGCCCGCGGTGGTGTAGTGGTCAGACTACTCGCTTCCCACCTAGGCTAACCGGGTTCGATTCCTGGTGGGGCCGTTACCGGATTTTTGCATGTGGGAATCGTGCCGGACGATGCTGCTGGTTGGCTGGTTTTCTCGGTGATCTCCCGTTTTCCCTGCCATTCCGGCGCTACTCCACACTGACCTCGCTTCACCCTCGTCAGCTCTCAATACCACGATGTTCAGAACCACCCAAGTCTCTTAATTCTATCACTCACTCGCTGATTCACGGACTCTTTGATACAGGCGACTAGATCGACGGACGTGTTAATTTTGCAAACGTGCGACGGAAAGGTACGCGATTTGGTAAAAGGCGATACTTTGCAAAGTTTCCATAAGTGCTCATATAAATCTGCGGGCCCTGAGTTGGCTTGCTGTCCCAACCACAGTTTTCGCACGTCTCGTGTTCTCTGTTCTGTACGAGGACGAGGATTTTCATCCGAGAAATGCGGCGCCCGCCACCGTTGTGTCGGGTGTGTTTTCTTTTTCCAGGTGCGCCCGTCTCTTCAACGCTCATCCTGCACAGTAGTACCAACCATATCACTGCTGTCGGCTCTTCTCCTGTGCGGGAACAAAAAAAACCACACAAAAAAAGTGAAATTAACGTCTATAGATAGTCATCACTGCGAGTGAATTTCCGAAATATAAAATCAAGAACAGAATTTGAACTACTATATAAATATTTCGAGGTCGTTTGTTTTATTGACTATTTATTAAATTAACACATTACCATCAAATACAGTGATAGTTGAGTATATGTATTGTTTTCGAACAAAAAATTGTTGACTGTTTTACTAATAATAACTTATAAAACCACAAAATAAGTATATATGCAAAAATTATTGTTTCAAAAATTAATTTAGAATTTTATAAAATAAAACTTTATAATAACGAGGTTATAAAAAACCTTAGTTTTAACCAAATTTCATTTTCTTAAAATATTCAGTAAATTTCTTTTATGATTTTTTACTATGTATAAATTTTAGTACCATAGAGTTGTGGATAATATTAGTTTGTCAATTTTAAGAGAAATATTTTGACATGTTTATTGATTTTGTGGATTATATCCCAGNACGAAACCTATACACTATATCAACTACTGCTGTACTCAACAGTTACTAGCATTCAAATATCTTGGAAATAAATCTAAACCTATCAAAATATATTAAGTGGTACAAATTCTTTCCTTTGTTTTATGTTTTAGGAATTCGAGCTCTTCGAGGCCTCTTCATAGCCCTTAGGAAATGTTTTCATGAAAAAATTACTATCCAGAAATATTTGTAAAACCACTTTTGTTTTGTTTCCTCGATAACGAACATTCCGTGTAATTCACGAAGCTTTCTATGAATTTACGGCAGGTCCCATAAAATATGAGATTACTTTTTGTATTTTTTAAATACTTTTATGGTATTATGAAAAGAGCTTTATTCTCTGAAATGGCTTTTCCATAACGCGAAAAAAAAAACCTTAAAAGCCTTTTTAGAGCGGGATTTGAACACGAACAAAATAGTAGTAGCTATATTAAAACCATTAACATATTAGAGGTATATTTAGTTTATGGAGTCAAACATTTACGTTAAAGTGATGCAGGTATATTATAATTTTCCTGTATTACTAAAGTGTCTAAAAAGTTTGAATTCTTGCCGTCTGTTAGAATTCTTGTTAACTTGTAGTAGTTGAAAGTATAGGCGAAAGTGGCGTGATTTTCTTACCTACCACAGAAAAGGGTTATATTTGCGTTAATTTAGTGAAGAAAACTTCGTGTAGTCTGAGCATTGTCTGTTCACGACACCCGTAGCCTCAGGAAATACGAAGAATTTCCGTATTTTACTAATCCGGAGATCACATAGTTTTTATTAATAAGTACCGCGTTTCAGTATATTAACTGTGAATGTCATTAAAAATTTGCGTTAATTTACAGAAATTCTTAATATGCATGTAATTTTACTTGCAAATCTGTAAGATAAGTAAGTAGTCAATAAATCTTGCCTCCACGGGTCGTTTTTTATTTCCGTTTATTGCGATCTTGAAACGTTTTTATAAATTCTTACAGTGCCTTCAGGGTTTCACTACGCGCTTGTTAAATTAAAAATAAAGTTTTCACAAAAATTGCGTTAAGTTAGTAGGGTTAAAGTTATAGTAATTTGTAACTCATTATTAATGTATTTAATGCGAAACAATGTACACTGGAGAGCCAAAAAAACTGGTTTAGGCGTGCGTATGCAAATAACAGAGGTATGGAACCAATCATAGTAATGCGATGCGGTCGGCAGCTAGATCGGTTACTGTTGCTACAATGGCAGGTTATCAAGATTTAAGTGAGTTTGAACGTGATGTTGTAGTCGGCGCACGAGAGATGGGACATAGCATCTCCGACGTAGCGATAACATTTGGATTTTAGCGTACGACAATTTCACGAGTGTACCGTGAGTATCGGGGATCCGGTAAAACATCAAATCTTCGACATCACTGCGGCCGGAAAAATATCGTGAACGAACGGGACAAACGACGACTGACGAGAATCATTAAACGTGATAGACGTGCAACCCTTTCTCAAATTGGCGCAGATTTCAATGCTGCGGCATCAATAAGTGCCAGCGTGTGAACTATTCAACGGACCATCATTGATATGGGCTTTCGGAGACGAAGGCCCACTCGTGTACCGTTGTTGACTGCACGACACAAAGATTTACGCCTCGCCTGGGCCTGCCAACACCGCCATTGGACTGTTGATGACTGGAAACACGTTGCCTGGTCTGACGAGTCTTGTTTCCAATTATATCGGGCGGAAGGACCGTGTACGGGTATGGAGACATCCTCATGAATCCATAGACCCTGCATGACAACAAGGGAACTGTTCAAGCTGGTGGAGGCTCTGTCATGGTATTGGGCGTGTACAGTTGGCGTGAAATGGAACCCCTGATGCGTCTAGATACGACTCTGATAGGTGACAGATACGTAAGCATCCTGTCCGATCACCTGCACCCATTCATGTCCATTGTGCATTCCGGCGGACGTGAACAATTCCAGCAGGACAATGCGACACCCCACACGTCGAGAGTTGCTACCGAGTTGCTCCAGGAACACTCTTCTGACTTTAGACACTTCCATTGGCCACCTAAATCACCAGACATGAACATTATTGAGCATATCTGTGATGCCTTGCAACGTGCTGTTCAGAAGGATCTCCACCGCCTCGCACTCCTATGGATTTGTGGACTGCCCTGCAGGATTCATGGTGTGAATTGCCTCCTGCATACCTTCAGACATTAGTCGAGTCCATGCCACGTCGTCTTGTGGCACTTCTGCGTGCTCACTGGGGTCCTACACGGTATTAGGCAGGTGTACCAGTTTTTTTGGCTCTTCGGTGTATGTAGCGATAAGAGGTTTTAACCACCTTTTCTCTCTCAATAAGAATTTCACCCGTATGAATATAAATGAATGCAAGAATCCAATATTGGAAAATATAAGTAAAAGGGGTAAGGGTAATGGATTGTTAGGAGATACCTGTAATTTTGTGCAAGGAGATAACACTGTCGTAGACACTAAACAAATTTTTTCTTTGTTTCAGTCAGAGGCTACTGTCGTGGAGACGCTGTACAGAAACAAGTCCAGTCTGGAAGCCATCTTCAGGATAATTGATAAAGACAACTCAGGTGTGTTACAAACCACGGCCTGGTATGTAAATATTCCTGACTATATGAAAAATTACTTCGGGCATATGCCACTGCAGAGTTTCGTGGCCAAGGTAAACACAGAGGAGGAAATTAAAAATATTAACAAAAACAATCCAAGTCTAACAGTTGCCAACAGGTCATTAAAACAATTACAAATAATCCCACAAGGAATTCAATCAAGAGTTATACCAAACTTAACGAATAAAATAAGACGAGAAACAAACTGATGAGCAACAAAGACAATACGGTGCATAAAAATACAATAAAAAAACGCTAAGACGACCTAACAAATAAAAAAACAGTTGAATACCGAGACTAAGACAAATTTGTAAGCTCAAAATCTGACAACGCACAAAGTACAGAAAAACACACCGTTTTCTTGGCGAACTGGTAGCTGTAATGGTGTATGTCCGAACTAAGTAATTTTTCATATAATTACTTACGCCCATCGTAAATATCATTCAAAGTACATGTGTAAATATTTCTAACGGAAATAATATTTTTATGATTCAGGACGAAAACAAACTCGGAAACATATCCTGTTGCGCAGAATATCATAATCCGTACGAATGAATAGCCAATAAGTCAAGTATTAAACTTTACTTTTTTTGGTTTCAAAATAGTACACTCTTTATAAATTTCTGTAGATTTACGGAATTGTTTTACGGAGATGTAGAGTTATTTTACGGAAAGGCAGTCCGTAATGACGAATAACGGAAATGAGCTCCGTAAATATAAAATACGGAAGCTCTTCGAATTCTTATGGCTTCGACTTTGAGACACGAACAATGCCGGTGATACCTGAAGCGAATAAAATCCCATCTTCAGAATACTACTTCGAGTAAAATAGTAGTAGGTGAGTGGCAAACCACTCATGGAGTGTCAATTCTTTAATTTTTTGAAATTCCACCCCAGGACAAACCCTTATTTATACACAGTGAAATACGCACACAACGAAAATAAAACTATTTATTCGTTACCTTGTTTCATAAACCGCAAATAAAACAAACTAGCTAGCGCTCTAACACGAATTGAAACTAAGAGAGGCGCGTTCGTCACCTTCGTGTAAAATCCATATTTACGAAATACAGTACTTCGTGTAAAGGTGTGGTAGGTGAGTGCCCATATAGCACACATACATCCAAAGAATATCTAAGGGATGTCCCCACGGACGTTCTGGATATCCAGGGACATCCAGGAATAGCAAAGTTACATCCAGAAGACTGCCAAAAGATATCCAAATGTCCGTCCAATATCCACACAGGGATATAGGTAGTGTGGATATTCTATAGATATCTTTATATTTAGACACTTGCCATAAGTAACAGCCATTGGAAGTTTTGTAACATCTAATAGATATCCAGAAAGTAGTAGGAACTGATATCTACTACTAGATATCGAACGGATATCGTGGAGAGATTCACTTCAGGACTAATATGACTTTAAGATATTGTGGATGTTATTGGGATATCCAGTGGATATCCTGTGCTATTTGGGTGGTTCCAGTTATTGAGTGTTAATTTGTCGATTCGTGTTACAATCCCACTACAAGGCAAAATATTTAAACTTTGTTTAATTTCTCCTTTTCTTATCCCTGCTTGTAAAACTGAAATAAAATAAACTCGCAAGCACTCTAACTTGACTGAGGCCTGTACATACAACATTCTGTATACATCCCTTATTTACAATACTTCTTATAAAAGCGGGGTAGGTGGGTGAATAAGGTGCTTGACTGTCAATTTTTTCCCTAGTTCAAATCCCGCTACCGAACAAAATTGTTTTAACGTTTTTACAGTCATTTTTATACACAGTGAAACACACATATAACGAAAGTAAAACGTTGTTTTGTTACCCCTTTGTATAAAGAGCAGAGTTAAAAAAAACTGTAAGTTTAAGAACACGTTACGTTAATTCACGAAGATTTATGTGAAATTTAAGGAGATAACGTTATTAAAAATAACGAAGGGTCCTTAACTTCAGGAAGATGTCTGAATAATTTGTAACCGGTACTTTCCGTAATTTTAAGGACACTTTTTCTAACAGCGTAAGAAATATATTTGCCTCTCTGAACGTTGCAAACCATTAATATAAGATTTCTGGTAGCAGTTTTTATATTAACGCTTTTTTTTTTTACCATCGTTGTCTTAAACAATTTTGCCGAGAATACGTACGAATTTTTGTAAACGCAGCTTATTTTAATTTTCCAGATTTAATTTTCTTTCGTAAAAATGCAGAAATGGGGAATTCTAGGAAATATTTTACTTTTGCGACATATTTCCAGTCTCCCACATATTAGTTAATTTTGCGAGTCCTTTGCGGCGTCCGTGATTGAGGCCGATAATGAGATATCTAACCACGAGATTCTATGCTCAACTCCAAGTCTAAGTGATTTTAAAATGTTGGTTTCGTTTTGCTTGTAGTTAAATCCTAATATCTCCTTACCAAACAGAAAACAGCGATATCCATTATATTTACTCTCTATGAAACCTCACTGTTCTGTGGCGATTCAAATAAAGAGACTAAGGTGCCGAAAATAAAAATTTCTTAAAAAACGTTTGTGCACGCTTTGTGATATGAGAGTTTGAAGTGTTTATGAAATAGGAGCGGAAGTATAATTGGCCAATGTCTGCTGGAGTTGGTGAGATAAATTACAGTTGTAACAACCATCGTCATCTCGTTAACGTAATTTGGCCTATTAGTAATTTAAACACCAAGAATATCGATTTAATTAGTTCATCCCGTCGTATAGGCTTTATATACGAACCACCACAAAGTGTCAGCCGTCCTCTAGTTCGCCCACCTACGACGTAAAAAAATTATTTAAAAAATTTGTTCGCCCAGCGATAAGTCACGAGTCTCTCTGTGAGTTGGCGTGTTCCATGTCAAGGATGAGGATTCTCGTTTATGAAATTGGACTCACCTCTACTCAAGCTCATGTTAATCAATCTTAAGGGGAAATCCTAGCAAAATATAGCCTGTAAAATTAGTATTTAAGCGTAAACGCGTATCTCAGAAAATTAATATTTTGGGAATATAACTTTTTTCAGGAAAGGTAAAAAATTATTACACCCTATCTACAGTTACTTGCTTGTACTTTTATTCTGTTAAATGTATCCAAAGAGAAAAGGAATGATGGTAATGGTTAAAAATAGCATATTTTGGGCTTACCTACGCCGCTTCCTTAAGAAAAAGGAGAAAAGTACAAAGTGGCATTGTAGTTTGGTCCATCGGCTTACATAACGTGTAATAATATCCTACTGATACACATGTGATTTGCGATGAAATCAGTTTTATCGCAATTGCATATCCCACTATGAGGTGGGGCCCATCGCAATGCTTTCTTATAGCCAGACGTGACTATGAGGTGTTTCGTTTTCCTATCATAATTTCTGTTTCAGAGTAATTAATGACAATGTTTGATTATAGAAAATTTATATTCTACGAGTTGTTTAATATATATGTTCTTAATTTCCACTGTGTGTTGTTTGCAAGTTGTAAAAATCAGGATTCATGTTTACGTTTTATCACACGTTCTTTTTAAGGAACGTTGGCTGCTCCACCTCTACCCCAGCTCTTGTTGTTCATTATTAAACACCAGAAAAATTAGCGGGTTCGATGACCCGTAGGCTAGATTTGATATTTGTTTATCCGACCAAGCAGGTATCAGTATCTCACTAGTAGGTTGCTGCCCTAGTGAGAGGCCGTGATTGGATCTACGTTTGGTTCAACGTTTACCATTGGCACAGAGTACGCCAAGAGGTGTCAGCTTAGAGTCGTGGGCCAATCGCAAAGAAGCACAAACGTACATTCGTTTGGAGTCCAGCTTTTCCCGAAACGAAAACGCGAATTATTCAGGTCTCTATTCTTAATCAATCCGTTCAGTCACTGTTTCCGCGACCGTGGACATGTTGCAAATAAAGAACATTTATGGTCAACACTGTACTCAGCAAGAAACCAGTACCCAATGCCTTGAGAGTCTTCCCAACGGGTAGTGTGATTTGTGAACGTTACAACACTTCTCGTTTATGAATGGCTGATGGTAACGTATTTCAGCACGTATCACGTTGTTCACTGGTTGCAAAAAAGTACAATAGACACAAGTACAGCGCACATCAAAATATTACGAGTTTGCAACACTTCGGCGCACAAATCAATGAGTTACCGAACGGATTAAAGCTTGCTGGCTGCCTCGCCTTTATTCCAGCCTATGTTATTCATTTCTAAGTCTCCCGCCTAACTGGAACATTTTTTTTCGCGTTTGAGGCCGAGAAGCGCGGGAGTGATAAGGGTGACACTGCCACGTGCATAAAGTGCGCTATCGCCTCTAAGCTCAAGGCTCTCAACTGACGTGCATTGTTCTAGTAGCACTGCGTACACCTGTTGGAACTTACAGCGGTGACCCTGTTACTTTATTGGTGGAACGTCTCTAGGAAGGTTCAATGCAGGGTCCTTGAGTAGTTGTGTATGTATCTGATGCGTACATTTTGAGCTACAGCGCTTTGAAAATCCGGTTTCAGTCGTTTTGGGATACTCTAAAATGGTGTTTCTAACGTGCGTGACGTGTTGAAAGAAGTCAACAGCCCCCGTCTGAAGTGTGTGTTTCTTTCGTCGATCAGCGCATTGGACGCACGTTTAATAGTTTAGTGGGGAAACGTGTATTTGGAACACTCTGCAACGTAGTTCAAGTAACAGGTAGGTGGGAGCCTTAAGGCTCGCCGGCTGCCCCATCTTACAACTCATNTCGCGTTTGAGGCCGAGAAGCGCGGGAGTGATAAGGGTGACACTGCCACGTGCATAAAGTGCGCTATCGCCTCTAAGCTCAAGGCTCTCAACTGACGTGCATTGTTCTAGTAGCACTGCGTTCACCTGTTGGAACTTACAGCGGTGACCCTGTTACTTTATTGGTGGAACGTCTCTAGGAAGGTTCAATGCAGGGCCCTTGAGTAGTTGTGTATGTATCTGATGCGTACATTTTGAGCTACAGCGCTTTGAAAATCCGGTTTCAGTCGTTTTGGAGTACTCTGAAATGGTGTTTCTAACGTGCGTGACGTGTTGAAAGAAGTCAACAGCCCCCGTCTGAAGTGTGTGTTTCTTTCGTCGATCAGCGCATTGGACGCACGTTTAATAGTTTAGTGGGGAAACGTGTAATTCAAACACTCTGCAACGTAGTTCAAGTAACAGGTAGGTGGGAGCCTTAAGGCTCGCCGGCTGCCCCATCTTACAACTCATGTTATTCATTCTTAAGGCCCCCGTCTACCTGGAACTTTTTCCCACGTTTAGACCGAGAAGCGCGGGAGCGATAAGGGGGACACTACCACGCGCATCAAGTACGCCATCGCCGCTAAGCGCAAGGCTCTGAACTGGCGTGCAGTGTTCTCGTCGTGCTGCGTGTACCTATGGGACTTTCAGCGGTGACCATATTATTTTATTAGTGGGAAGTCTTTAGGAAGGTTCAATGCAGGCCCCTGTAGTAGTTTTGTATGTATCTGATGCGTGCATTTTGAGCTACAGCGTCTTGGAAAGGCCGATTTTAGCGGTTTTAGAGTACTCTGAATTGATATTTCTAACGTATGTGATATTTTGAAAGTACTTAACCGCTCTCGTCTGAAGTGTGTGTTCTTTTCGTAGATCAGCACGTTGGACGCACGCTTAATAGTTTCGTTGAAAAACGTGTATTTGGAACACTCTGCAACGCAGTTCAAGCGCCAGGTAGACGGGCGCCTTAAGGCCTTCCGAACTTGTTGATAGTTTGCGTACAGCCCTCGTTACGGCTAAATTAATAAGATGGAAATATGTAAGTGGTTGATAAGCCGCAATAGTTAGGAGATCCCGTCGGTTCACTACGTTTGCACACATGTGCAATGTAAAACCAAACATTTAGCTTTTCAGGCTGCCCGGGAACATCCAGGTTTGTCTCTCATGTATGGCAGTTGACTCCTGTTAGCGATCGATTCCTCTCATCCGTTCATATTGACCCTGCCAAAGGCAGACACACGAGGACGTAACCGTAGTTTGTTCTTTATAAGAGTGCGGCCGTAGGTCCAGCTGTTGTTGTTTAGAAGGTTACAACCGAGGCCGAATTTACTGAAAGCGTCCCAACACGATGCCTCACGATGCCTCGTTCCTTAGCAGTTTTGATGCCAATTTTCTTTTAACGTTTTTACTTCCGCGTAAGTAAAAACTGAGCATCCTCTGGCAGGTTCTGGCTCCGCGCATCTCAAATCTTAATAGAACGTGTTCTAAATTTCTGTCGTACTCACGAACTTAATCTTTCAAAACCACGGACACTCCGGAAACAACCTCAAGACGCGTATATTTCACGTAACGTCGATACGGGCGACAATAACACGTGCTCCCAGCGGCCCATCGCTCCTACGAGCAAGGCAAGTGCTTCCGTCGTTACGCTTCCCTGTGTAACAGTAAGAATTTATTACATGCTATGAAAGCCCACAGAATGAATTACTCCGAAAATGAGATTTTTTTTTTTTACCGTTCACGATTTCTTTGTAATACTCTTAATAATATGAAAACCAAACTGAACAGGCTTAGATAATAGGTTTTAATTTTTTCTGGGAAAATGTTGTTTTTTCCCGGGATATTAATTTTCTGAGACACGAGTAAACGCGCAAACAACGAAAGTAAAGAAAATATGTCCGGACTTCTAACTCTTAAGTGAAAGATAAGAAACCATGCAACGAATACACTTAACTTTGCATACTGCAGTCCATCTAAATTTATATAAGCTGTAGCGATAGTCATATATTTTAAAAATCATGGACATGTAAATATGCCGGAATCGTGCCGGATTATTCCGTTGGCCGCCGGGTTTTCTCGAGGATCTCCCGTTTGCCCCGCTCTTGCATTCCGGCGCTGCTCCATACTTGCCTCACTTCACCCTCATCGGCTCCCAAGTCCTCGATATTAAGAGCCGCGCAAATATATTCACTCACTAACTTTAAGCCATTGTATAGGGGCTCTACAATATATTAACTATATCCATCACTTCCGTTAGGCAGTAGCCGAGGGAGGGTAACCTGTGGATCCCTTGTGCAATGCCCAATGGTATAGGTTGTTCACGGTAAAGTGAGCGCTTTTGAAATCAACCTATGGAAAAAAGCACTGGCCGCCAACAGCATGTGCTTTAACGTACACACTGACTCGCATTGTTCGCAGTCAAGTTGGCAGCGAAATACGAAAAGTAGTCCCATAACTCAACGTTGTATTTAAAGTTAATAGTTGAGGCTTCTCATCACTGAATTTATTTAAAATTTCTCTGCCTATTTTACGCACATTAGAGTAATAATCGCCACTATTGTTAACATATTTACACTATCAACAATGTCACTGATTTCACAGTTATACTTAAATGGCGCATGAATAATGTGAAAGGGTCAGTAGCAATGCTTGAGTAGTCCATTTCTAAAGCGTCCCTTGTCTACAAACAAATATGACAATTTCCGATAATGGTCCTGTCGGTCCCTTCCTATCTTTTGCTATGGAAATACAAATATTTGGTAGGTCCAAAACAGCGCAAAGGTCGTTTAAACGCAGGTTTGAAAATCATTCCATTTCCAAACTAGCCCTAGTTCACAAACAATAAATACAATTTATTTCATTTTGAGGGGAATGTTTGGTTTCAGAACGCTCTGCATATAATGTTCGTAAAAAACAGTAACATCTATACCAAAATCCATATAGCAACATTAAGAAATACACTCCATATACATTTGTCGCTGTTTTCCGAAAATCAATGTACACGGACAAGGATCCCTTCGGAAATGGACTACTCATTTGATATATGACGGAAGGATACAAAATTAACACAGAAGTATATCTTCGGCAGGGCTTTCTTTAAAAAAAACGGCTCACTTTACCGTGAACAGCGTATAGCAGGATGCGTGTGTTGTTTATTGTCGGTGTGACGTGTCTGTTGTGTGTGTGGTGGCAGGCTACATCTCGAAGGAGGAGTTCGCGGACGCGTGCTCGCTGCTGGAGAAGCACCTCCAGAACCCCTTCTCCAAGGAGCAGCAGCTGGACATCTGCCGCAGCATGGACATCAACAAGGACGGCCTGGTCGACCTGAACGAGTTCCTCGAGACGTTCCGGCTCGTCGACATGGAGCCGCACGACGCCGAC
>NQII01000014.1:143643-224476 GCA_002778355.1 Clitarchus hookeri
AACTAAACATAAGGTAGACTGATCTGCGTGTCCTGTACCTTACCCCAACGTTGAGAGGAGTGTGTACTGTTAACTCCACGGGTATGGTTTATTCACGATTTCTTCGGATGATTTGAAACGAATCTTTGAAAAATCACCCTAAGCGTAACATGTCTACCTATTTTTTCTTCAATAACTTGTATACTACAAATATATAACACTGTGATTAACTCCAAAGTACTGTCTTCTTGAATAAATAAAACTTTAACTTATTATCGTCTATAACTTTTTATTTTTTATTTAGTATTAAATACAAATTATAAACAGCGAGAGCAGCGATGTGTTGGCAATGACTAGTAAGAAATAGTTCACAAATAAATATTGTTTTAGCATAGTTGTTTGGTATGCTATTTGTAAATTAAACGTTGCCTATTGATTTATTTTAATTTGTATATAGCACAGAAGGGAATATATTTCATTGTTACCGTTAAAAATATCAGCGCAAATTATGGTGTGTAGGCTCTAGTGACATGGTGTTTTTTTTTCGTTTGAGGAGGAAACTGGAATATATGCCAGTCACGGTTACTTCACACTTTTTTGAAGCCCTTCTAAAGTTCCACTGCATGTAAACATAAAACACTGCCATGTGACTACGTTTTAACTGTGAAATGTTTGTTTACTGTTTTCAGCTGTCATATTTCAAAAACCATTTCCTACATGTGTTTACAATTCAGGTCTCTAACCATATTTAGGTCAGCTTTATGATGATAGTTCTTACGGTTATTTATTTATATTGTTTTCATATTTGTTATACACGACATAGCACATCACACACAATACGCGTTAATATTTTGCCGCTACTGTGTTTAACCCTGTTACAACTGCGGGGGAAAGAACTGTAGTATTTAACCTCTTATTATTGATATGTGTTGATATAAGTTATTGAAAAAATAGGTTGACATGTTACTCGTAGGGTGATTTATCAAAGATTCATTTCAAAACATCCGAAGAAACAGAGAATAGACTATACATCGCTTCTTGACCTTGAACGCACAGCTGCATACTCATCTTAAGGGCTCCGTCTGTCGTTTAATGTGCGTTGCAGAGGTCTAGTAGAAAATACGTGTTTCAAAAACGGTAGGATATTTTGTAGCGGTGTCTAATCATGAAAATCATTTTAAAAATGCTGTATCATCAAACACAAGTTTCAAGTTCTCATTTCAGCTACAAGGTTTATCTTTGTGGACGCGAAAATTGCGAAAAATGGTGTTCTCAGAATCACCTTGCAGAAACCTCAGAGTTGTTTTCAGACACAGATCATATAATTTTTATCGATATTAGCGTGCCATAAAAATATAGCATTATCGCTTAAAGTCACGTTCAGGCGCGTATCCGAAAGACTGCACGCCGTGTAGAGGCGATAATGCAAGCGTTGAGTGAGCAAGAGTTGACCTTATAGCTCACGTGTTCCGAGGCCTGGAACGCGCAAATTAGCTGCAGACATGCGAATAGTAAAATATTGTTTGTAAATTCAATATTTGCGCGTATACGCGGATCTCAGTAAATAAGTATTTTGGGAACACTTTCTTCCAGGAAAAGTACAAATCAATTATCTACAGCGGCCAGTTTTTACTTTTGTCCTACTAAATATGCTCAAAGACTCTTAAGACTTTCTTACGCAGTTTCCATAAACCGTTCAGTCCTCGTGTCCTTAATCGAGAATATGTTGCACATGAAGGATAGTTAACCCTTCCAGTCAAAAATAAATATATAATTTTAGGCGTTGCGACAAACAAATCTTTTGTTCAGAACTGTACTGATAACTAGATGACGCTTTGTCTTACATCGGGACCAATAGAAATCTATCCGTGCTTTATGTTACTGGCAGCAGAGGTTTATGAGGCCACGGAACATAGTCTCATGTTGTCTCCCATACGTAGGGAACCTTTCTCATTGGACGGTGTGTTTTGCTGTGTACAATGCAGACCATTCAAGCCACTTCATATGCAACGTCCTAGATAGATGACACTGCGGCTAAAAGGGTTAAGGTTGTCACTGTACACCACAAGAAATCAGTAGAGACCTGCAAGATTCACATTATTATTTCGTTATAGGTTATTCTTCAAACACCTGAACAGTTGCACTACGTTTGTCATTTGGCCACACTTTACTTGACACGTCCTGAGTAACTCAGGGCAAATGAATAAACACTTCATAATGACGTGCAGTCTTGTCGGAAAGGTGATGTCTTCACACATAAGCAGCAGCCAATGAGCAAACGACACCGGCTCTAGTATCTACAGGACTGTGGAGTCTAGCGTGATGCCAAATAACAACACGGATTTTTGCAGGTCTCTAGAAATCAGTTTCCCGTGTTTCAAGCGTTTTTCTTGTAAGAAATTTAATTTGTTGAAGTTTATACAACTCTCATTTGTGATTGGTTAAAGATGATATCAATGAACACGCGGAATTTTTTCTTATTGGCGACTTGTTCAAAACAAGTACAGCGTGCATAAAAAATTAAACTATTACAACACTTAAGCTCGTATATGAATTCAGGGCTGAACGGCTTGACCCTTTCAGACCCACTTTAATTTCCGGTTTCGCGTGTTGCAAACAAAAAAAAATTTTATAACGCGTGCTGTACTTTAGTCGACACAACACTTGTTTCGTTGTCACAGCCAATGAGCTTTAGGCTATATGTTCGGCTACAGTTATATGAACCAATTATAGCTTAGACCAGTAAAATGGTTTGCGAATCATTTACCCAAAGGTACGATCATTGGGGGTATTACCGGCCAAAAATTACCTACACGTGCGTAATGCACGCAATTGTGCACACTGGGTCTGAATGGTTTAAGGAAAAGTACAAAAACACAAAGTGGCGTCTGTAGTTTAATCCGTTGGCTACCGTCGCGCGTCATAACATAATACTGTTTTCATATCTAATTTGCGAGTTATTCAGCTTACCGAGAATGCATGTCACAATCTTTTGAGGGCCCGCCACATTGCTTTGTTATGGCCAGACGTGAACTTAAGGCGTGAACAAACACAAGGTTTTCTGACATATCCGTAATGTTATGAGTCTTACAAAGACTATATATGCGTGTACATGTAAAAATGGCTGTTACCGGTAAAGTGAGCACTTTTGAAATCAGCCTTCGAAAAGACTTTCTGTGTGGAACTACATTTATTTTAGGGTAAGTTCTGGCTGGAATATTTATTCTTGGTATAGTTGGCAGCGGATTAGAAAAGAAGTAGTTCCTTTTCTTAACGTCGTATTAAGAGCGTGAAGTTTAAATTGGTGTAAATTGAACTTATTTCGTTTTCTTTCTGTTCATTTGACGTATACATTTTTTGTGAACTGGCGTGTTTAGCGCCGCATGTTTATCCCTGACAATTCCGAATATCCACTTTATCAAAGCACGAATAAAGCGACCGGGAAAATGTCAATGTTAATGTGACATGTAGCGGATAGATACGAGGTGGACAGAGAAGTAGATCCTGAGCAGGGCTTTCAGAAGTGCTCGCTTAACCACGAACAGTGTGCAGAGTACATAAAACTCGCCGCTTCCTTGGTGTATATCAGGGTTCGATTCTTGGCACTGACCTTCAGAATTTGGCTGTGGATATTGTTGTTAGCGGATATTGCTCATCTCCATACTACGGAAGGCAACGGCAAACCACTATAATCACCTTGCCTAGTCTCCGTGGGAGACACTCGGTTCTTATCTCTGCGGGTTTTCTACCGGCCTGCGGACTGTAGCTCGCCGCCTGTGCACAGTGAACTCGAATATATCCCACATGCATTAAAATACTCGGTCACGATATGTTTGGCAAAGTTTCGAAACACGTATCTATGTAAAATAACGTCATGCTAACTATGAGATAAAATACTGTGATTTGGATTGTTCACGAGGTAATAGATATATCAGTGTTTGGTACGGAGATTACCTCTACCCTATATTCCCCTCTACGCTAAGCCCCCTCTCCCCTTGTCTCTCCAATATGTAGGGGCAGTGATATTTCGCGAAAAGATTTCGAGACAAGATACAGTCCAAAGCACTGTAGGGTCGTCCAACTTCTTTGATTGGCTAAAAAAATGTTCTGGCACGTGTTAATCGTTTGCGCATGTATCACGAAGGTTCAGTGTCGGGGTTACTTAGTCCTGAGTGGCTTGGTCAAAGACGGGCACGGTACCAGCAGCTGATGGAGGTATAACGACAGCTGAGGTGTGTATATAGTATTGAAGTCTACTGTGTGCTCCGATTTTTACGAGAAATGTCACTGGCCCCTACCAATACGTATCGCGGACCAATGATGCTAGAAGGTAGACTCCAGCTTTCTGCCTGTAGCGCCACTGACCGCTGGCGTCAGAGAGCATGTCAGTTCACTGCTAGGAGATTATTGAAATGTTTCGCTTGGTTGGCGCTAGGTGCCGCCCTGGTGCGCAGCCAGCAGGCGAGTTCCTTCAGTATGAGTCAAGATGACGACTCCGCAACACATGTTACTCTGTTGCTCGCGCTCCGAGAGAGATTATGGCGTGAAACTCACGCTCTCTGTACAGAACACCACGCCCTGCGTGACGCGCGTCTTTCTTTAACGCACCGATTGTCTCAGCGAACATCATTCATGTGCGACCAATTGCAGGCGGTGCAGAACTTTTTTTTTTAGGTGTGCAGTTTATTGAATCTTCAGTTGATGAGCTGTTATCTACCTGCGAATTAGTGGAATGCATTGAGGTTTTACTGCCAAGCCAGTGCTGTTCACTTGGAATCAGTAGAAAATACAGTTTAATCAGTGAGTACGAGCAACTGAGATGAATAGTAGAGTTACGAATTTCGAGCAGTTTTACCAGATCTTCAGTCAAGTTCTCTGATTTGGAGCAGTTTCAACTGTTTCGATTTTGATAGTGTAATGTCCTTAAAAAAGGACCATAAAACTCTCTCTTTCGCTATGCTTTCGAAATCTTGCGACGGTCATATTGGTTGGATATTAAAAGAGACCATTGCAGAGGCGTGAGAGTGGGCGAAAGTGGTACGGATGCCTGTCAAGCAAGCCAGAAAGCGACAGCTTACAGTTTTCGGTGGGTAGAGGTTAGGGCAGTCGTAATATCCCCTCCCAGCCTTCCTATAGCTGCTTGCTTTCAAAAACTTTTTTTTTTGTTTGTATTTCGCCCCCATATGCTTACATCCCAATCAGGTACACTACATTGATAAAATTTTATTTTCTCATTGTACATTGTTTCATATGCTCGTTCTGAAACTGTGCACACACGCGCGGAGAGGATATTGCTCTTCGCCCGAGATCAAGAGTATCATTGCTAAAAACAAAGTAAGTCGGATCAAACTTGAAGTGCTTATTTCAACTTACCTGTCTAATTTTGCCCCCGCAAAGCAAAAGCGTGTCACGTAATAAAAATCTTGCCATTGATCTAACTGCTACGCAGCCAATCGCCAGTTCCGTTGCAGATAAAATCATTTGTACGCTGTTCTCTTCTCTATAAAAGGTTTTGGGCTTTCGCAAGTTGGTGTTTTAACTTATATCGAAAGAAACCCTGATCGAAAGAGCATAACTTTTTTTTTAAGTTATGGCCAGTTTCTTTACCAACAACAAATCTTCGAATGCATTTGAATTATAAATGAATCGCAGTTGAGAGATGTGACATTTGTATATAATTTAAAAACACATAAGTTTAAACTTTTCTATCGGCTTATAAGCTCGAGTAATGCATCGGGATCTATAATGTGAGATGAAGATATAATCCCTGGGCCTTTAGCGTGAAGATTAACCTGTAGTCATGCATATACTGGCCGATAAAGTATTTCTTAGTATTACACATTCTGTGAGCATGATTTTTTTTTGCTGCAAGCAACATTTTTCATACGCTCAATGCAAAATTATCACTGGATACTTTAGATCAAACCTTATTCACAGACTATGCGAGCTACGATGAAAAAAAAGACATCTAGGATCAGCGGAATTACGCTAAAATACTGTAGCCGTGTTAATTGCCTCTCAGAAAAGTGTCAGTGTAGTTCTTCTCAAATTACATTAATTATTCAAAGTGTCTTAGTTCCATAAAAATTATTTTATATTAAACATGCATGAGCCTGTGCTAAACGTACGCTCTGAACTGCAGTAAAAATGGCTTTAACTTAGTACATCTGTTTCACGAGAAACTGTCGGAAGTTTACTGATCGTCTCAGGTCCCGAATTCAACTGATTAAATGAAGATGTTTGGTATGCCCCAGTGAATATTACTAACCCGAAGCGTAGGTATCCAGTTATTTTGACTGAATTGTCAGCTGCCAGTAGTTTTGTAATGGGCGTTTAGCAATCAGTATTTCGCTGACTTGTCACCGATTCAGGTTTACATTATAAACGTAAATTCGCGTGGCAATGAACATCCAATAGGAAAGCGTCTCATACCACGGCGGCAGTCCATAGAATTGAGTAGCTGTCAACCCATGATTAGAGCTGCCTGTTACCCAGCTTTTCAGTGAGAGACATATTGCTTTCATAAAGTATTTTTTATTAAAGAAAATATCACCAAACGTCGCAAAAAATCGACAGCTTAAAAACTCTCTGATTATAGCACAGAATTTCAAAGAACGGCACTTGCAGATATTTGTATTGGCCACTATCGCAAGAAGCGTAATATTCCAGAATAATATAGCCATTTTTTCCAAGAGCGAAAATATTGTCAACATTACGATATATAATATACTGCTATAAATTTTTGGGGACATATAACTATTATGATATAAAAAATATATTTTATCCTGACTGCTTGAAAACCCTGCAAATAGTCTTTATTTTTTATGTTCTTCGGCCACAAGTAGAAAATAACCATTACCATAGACCTAGTAACTTGTATAGGCCTACATAAGTAGATTAACAGCGTGGAATTGTTAGAAATGCAGAGATTGTTATAACTTTAATTATTACTCTAATGCGGGTGGAAAATGTAGCAGATTAAATTCGCCTCTCATTGATACGCATATTTCATTTGTAGTAAGACGTTCCCGCATGAAACTACTTTTCATAACCGCTGCCGACATTGCTGTGAGAGCTTTAGTTAGGGTCTCCGTTTGGATATGTACAATACGGCCAGATTTGTTTTCCAAACATTGATTTTATGGTGCTTATTTTACACGTATCAGACAAATACAGATCGTTTGAAGAAAAAAAATAGCTTCAACGTGTCAGTGCACGTGGATGAAGTACGGGTCACGCCATTTGTAGTTTGTATCACTCCGCGAGAACAACCGAGCGGCGATGTGTACAGGATCCGGGTGTTCCTTCTTTCATTTCAATGTCGCTCCGCATCGGCAATGTTTGAAAGTGACTTGCTTGCCATTACTTCAGTTTTATCGGTGCGCGATACTTCTCATCAAGTAATCTAATAAAATATTGTGGCGCTACAAGCAGAAGTCTATGAGTCTAAGAATACATTCGCCGACCATACATCCCTGCCTTTAGTGCTGCGACATACTGTACTATAAAATAGGGACGGGTGTTTTTCGAGGAATTATTCCAGTGCCAGTTGTACTTTAAAACACTTTTGTTCATATGCACTTTCGTGGTTGAGTGATTTTAAATGTCACGTGCCTCAAGTATCTGCCCGCGAATCATGGACGCTCACTATCGGAGTACTTTATTACGATTGGCCCAGTCAATTAAGAACATGTCTTCTCACGTAGACACGCGACCAATAACCAAAGTATGTTGTGGTTGTGGACGTAGGATATTAAAGTATAGCATGGCCACAAATCTTCTCGCGAAAAACACCTGTCCTGAATTGTAAATAAATACTTTATTACTCTGTTGGCTGTTCCCAAACAAATGTGGCCATCAGACAAAAACAATGTGATTGACAAACCTTAAAAAGAAAGTATCCTTGACATATTTTGCTTGTTCATTAGTTTTAAAGTTGGTTTCCTGTCTGTTCTTGTTCGGACATACGATTTGTTATGATTCCAGCATTGTGTGTTTATAGTTGTATTTTATGCAATATTTTGTGCATATAAATTATAACAGTTGGCTTCTTACAAGAACGTTTTTAACTTTAGTTTGCCAAGTCGCGATGAAATTAGTAAAAAATATTACAACTGAAATCTATTCACATGGAAATTTTAATTCAGTGAATATTAAAACAAATTTGAAGCCAGGTATAGCTTCTTTATTAGTTGAGTAAACAATTCGTAGTTATCTTGTAAACTATATTGATATTGTGAATAGAGTTTAGCAATTAAGTTCGCAGTATTTTATGCATTTCTCGGTATTTAGAAAATAATTTTATCCTTGATTTCCTTCCTTTCTATTCTGTCTGTCATGGTATTTTGCTATAGTTTTCACTTAAACTGTTCAGTTCACTAAGGCATTTCCATTTCTGTGGTTTTTATGTCGTTGGCAAATACGTTAACTCAGTGAAAACCATGGTGGTGTCTATAACCCAAGACTCCTTTTTTTTTTTTTTTTTTTTTACTGTGATGTAAAAAGAAAATATTTTTACAAAATTACGTGTTTTTAAATGTAATTGATTGGAGCTACTCTAAATCACTGTACAGCGGCTAAGTGTTTGTATAACTTTTGCTGACGAGAACTATTTATGTCTGAAAAGAAGACAAGACGCACTGCGCGTTAACCATTTTTTGTTTTTTGAAAATATACGTGGATGATACCTGCAACACGAAATTGGCATAAATAATTAACTCACTTTTCGTAAACAGTTGTTTCAGATTACGTAATTATAATGAGGCGCTAGTTGTACTGCAGACTTAAATAGCATGACATGCTGCAAGGGCTGGAAATTATGCAAGTTCCATTCATGATATGAATACGCAAAACAAAACCATCTTCTTATATATGTTTTTTTTTTATATTCACGTGAATATCACAAAAGCACTATTATCACATTTCGTAACCATTAAATTACACATTAAGTTTTCAAAATCGGTACATATGGCAGAGGACAATTGAAAATCTTCTGAATTTTTTCAAGAAGTATTTAAAAAAATTGATATTCAGTTTCTTTTGCAGCACAATTTTGTGATGTAATTAATGTTTTCACAGTTATTCGCAGAATAATTTTGAACTGACCCAAAGTAGCAGTTTCTCGACCAATTTCAAACAAAATCAACTTTTATTTACAAATATTTTCCAACTTCTGAATACCACATTTTCGATAAACAATTTACACGAATAATTTCACAACAGTCAAGTAAATGAATATGGCATCAAAAAATGTTGAGGACAAAAAATGTTTACGCTATTTTAATCTGACGTGTTATTTAATGCTAAATTAAAATTTTAAGTGTGTAACAAATTACTGCCAAAGTTAAGTTTTTTTAATTATTACAAAAATTCTCGAAATAAAAATATATACAACTTCATTAAACCGAAGAAAGTTTTGCTATAACGTGTTAAATGTTTCACGTCAAAAATAATGTTTCTAAAAAATTTTATGTACAACAAAAATAAACATTTTGTCGTGTATTTTGAAGTGAAATGCATTTTTCCGAGTTACTGCAAACTACATAGCTTCGGGCCTAATTAAAATGCCTGTCTTCGACAAAAAATCCTAACGAAATTCAAATAATAATAATTTTTTATGTGTAAGTAAATACAAAAATATTTCATTAAAGTCGTAAATGGTACTAAAATTATCAAATATTTATTTTTAATTTCTTTTGAAAGTTAATATTTTTGATTCGTTGCATATACTTGAAGTTGTATTGCAGCAAATTAGTTCAGGGCCAAAAATAATAAGTTTGAACCATTTTTGAGCAAACACCATTTTCCCCAAAAATTCTGTACGGCACTGAAATCTAAATTTCATCTGAATATTTTCACAATAGCCGAGTGTTGATGGTTCTATAAAACAGAAGGTAATCTTTTTCGCCTACATTAAAACATAAATGTTTAATGTTGTATAGCATTAAGGATTTCATTAAAGTATCACTAAGTGTGTAATTCAAGCTGTTTCAGTCCTCATATTGTAAATTAAATATGTTAGTGGAAGAATATTTATTCCTTGTAAGCATTCATACATAGTGCTATACTGTAACTTCATGCTTCAATGAGACCAACATAAAGACATCTTTTCCTGTACCAATATATTTATCTAATCTAAAGATGTATTCTTAACTGTTAAGTGGTTTTCTAAATGTGTTCATTGCCTGCACTTGATATATATATTAGGCACATTTCAGGAACATCTATATTTATATACAATCGTTTTATATCTCAATTTTAATTAAGAAATATTTGTTATTTTTTAACTTTTAAATGTTTCGAAGAGAACATTTTTTAAATAATATATATGTAAAATTTTCTTTCAGAGTTTCAAGTCTTGAGACTCCTTTTCAGAATCTTTTGAAGTGAATGCGAAAAGCCTATTTTAATATAGTACGTATATAAGTCTATAATAAATTATTTATATTTATAGATTAGTTGAACGAAAGGAAAATAAAAATCACTCTCTCCTAAATATTTCTATTACGTGTGTGTGTATCAAAATATTTTCACAGTGTTACATTTCCTCGAACATTATCTTATTGTTCTACAAAGTAGAGCCTCAGCATGCCATAAAACAATTTCTCGACAATTTTTCCTAATTACTTGTGTTTGTGCATGTTGTTATTATAAATGGTATATAACCACTGTTGTTAATATGTGATGTATTTATTGTAAAGGACATGTAAGTCAAAAAGTTGTTGATTTAAATCTAGTCACGAAGAGAAGTGTTTAATGTGCTGTGTTTTTGTGTAATTGCGCTCTTCATATCATTTCTAGTCATTTTTATTATTAAAAGTATTATAAATTATATGCGTCATCTCATCTGTTGAAAGCAAAGACTTGAGTTGTTTTTGATATGGTTTGGTTATAATGTTTGTTGCAAATAAATTGATTGATTTTTTCTTTCGTGGTGTTTATTTACAAATGTCTCCTTTCAATATGTTCTTGCATATTACACATACCAAGTGATGTTGCGAAGAAACATCGTATTGTATCCGCGTTTGTGGGGACTCGGGTTCAATTTCCGATCCAGCCATCCTGGATCTGATGGTTTTCCGAAATCACTCCAGTCGATTGGTGAGATGGTACCTTGATATCGTTTTCAGTTCCTGATCATTCAAACTACTGGTTCCGCATATAATTAGGGTACCTGTAGGTACTAGGTGTGCAAATATTATTTCTGTATTTTTTATTCATCCATATAGTATAAATGATAACTATTTTTAGATAACACATAACAAGATCATTGGAATGAAGACATAATTTACCGCCAACAATTACCTTGCCGTCGACGGTACGTAAAAAGTTAATGACAATAAATTTGCTTTCAATGAATATCGATAAAGGTATTCACGAGCTTATAACACGGACGTAGCTTCTGCTTTGTATAGCACTATGTAGGCTGTCGCGGTTAAATGAGCATTTATTTGAAAGTTCTGCTCAGGATATACATTCATGCCCATTTTCTATCCTTCCGCACCATGAAGATTAAATTTGCTATGAATCTGATCACTTTATTCACGCGCCAATCACGTGAACCCTTAATTTTTAGGAACGTAAATATGACTCCAATATTCATGTATGCATAAAACACACAGAATTTTTATCAGTGTCCTCAAAATCTCAACATTTTTCTGTTAATATGACGTGAAGACGTGGAAATATTTTTCATAAATCGCTGTCAACCTAACTGGGAGTACGCCAGCCAGTCCAGTGCACCCGTTAAAATGAACGCGGTAAGGAGCAAAAAAAATGTTTGGAAGGTTTTTTTTCAACCACGAATTTGCTGCAGTTTTAAAACTGATGAGTGTAGTTGCAACACCGTTAAAGCACCATGTATACACTAGTTTCCTCATATCTTCCAAATTGATGATCCTTGTGGTCGAAATCATTAAGGAACCTTGAAAACTCGACGTTGCCGGCTAGTATCCTGGGTGAGTTATAAATGTGTAAATGTAAGCTTAGGTTCGTCAAGGACATAATTCGTCCTCCGATTAGCTACTTACTTCGTTACTTACTTAGATAATTACTTAGCAAGTAAGTAGGGAAGTAAATAAGTAAGTAAGTTATTAAGTAAGTAAGTAGTGATGGAAGGAAGGAAGGATCCAGAATAAAGCAAAACACTAAGAAGCAACAGTTAAAAACAAAATCTATTATGGCACGCATCTCTTATTGCAAAACATTTGTTAGACGTGTGTTTTAAGTGTGCTTTCAGTAATTTGATGATTTCATTATTCTTTTAATGACAGGTTGCTAACCGTCCTCAAAATACGTTATTATTGGATATTATTCATTCATTCTCTTTTCAAACTTTCATCTGTACAGTGATTTCCGCCAATTATATTTCGAGAGAGAGGAAGCACGGAATAAAGCTGTGTGCAATGCAACATTATCGTTGTGTAGTTATTAAGTAGTTTTTATTCTAAAATGATTTGAAATAATCGTTAGGTGAACACACAAAATCTCCAACTGCTAGAATTTCAGCCATATTGCCATATTGTTAACAGTGAAGTGTAATTTTTCTGAAGAACCACGCCACCTACTACTCTTCTGTTAATGTACAATTTTTTTCCCTGCTACCCGATACAAAAAGGTTATAACCCATTCACGGTTACTTCGCACTTTTCTGAAACCCTGCTAAAGTTCTACTTCCAGGATATTCATCCGCCTCGTGCAAACTAAGCATAACTTAAGTCTAGAAAAAAACACCAAAGGACAACGCACCGAATTCGTGCGCACTCAGTTGTAATAATATTTTGCATGAGAACTATTTGTTACTATGCGCTACCAATAAAAACGTTTTCGACAGTTTTTATTCATATTTATTACAAATTAATTTATAAATAAAAAACAGGAAAACTTTGATTTCACGAAAACTAATATACTTATATTTTAACAGAAGTTTAAAACGCTTGTGAAACATGGCATATTTAGAAAATAACTGAACACGTCACGCATGGGACAGTTTTTCAAAGGTTTGATTCGAAAAGTGTGAAGAAACCGCGAATAGACTAAAACACTTTCTTACGAGTAAAAAACATATTTTGACGCAAACATATATAATTTTCAATTGCTCCTACGAAATGTGTTCCTGTTTTGCACGAATCCAAATGTGTGCATTTCTATCAAACTAGATATGCTGAAACTACATATTACAATTACCGACTGGGTAAATACATATCCTCTTTAGTTCGCCATTTAGTAAGATATTACCTTGTGAAAAAAAATAAAAAAATTTACGTCACATCTCAAAAAACAATCAATCTATTCCTGCCAAATTACAAACATGTAGTAGTACGTTAGGACATGTAAATTGATATTTTTAAAGTAGGCCAGACACTTATTTTCAAAATGTCACCCATATAAACATGCTAGCTTCGTATGCTACAGAAACCACGCAACTAATTTAAATTAACTTTGTATGCTGACAGTAATGTATCTACGCAGCGCCTCATTTGTCCGCCATTTTTAATATAGCGTCACATGGATAAATAAAGTTTTGTGTCATATCACGGGAAATAATTAACGGATTCTTACCAAATTCGGCAAACTAATACTGCCATGTAAAATTATATGATTTAATACACTTCTGTTCAAAATAGTGGCCATGTAAACAAAACCATGAAACGAATTTCAACTTAATTATGCATGCTTGCAGTGTGTATGCCAAGCATCAGATTATCTAAGTTAATACATAAAATAATTTGTACGTCATTTTGCAAAAAAAAAAAAAAAAGCGCCACATAAAAAGTTAGCTTTTACGTCCTGTGTCGGGAAAAAAAATCGACCGATTCCCACAAAATTAAGGCGACAAGTCATAATTTTGTAGTTCATATAAATTGATACGGGGTAGTCGTATGTTTTGAAAATAACAGCCATGTATATATTTTAGGTTAGTGTGCTATATCTCCCAAACATTACCAAATTACCTTTATATACTGGCAGTGTCTATGACGAACATCGAATGTGCTACTGCATGGCCCTTTTCCCCCCGCCTTTTATGAAGATATCATCACGTGAAAAAATGGAGTTTTTGTTCCATATCTTGGGGACTTATCAACCGATTACCACCAAATTTTGCGCGCAAGTAGTGTTACGGTAGGTCACATGCACTTACACGTTTTACGTGTGTTAAACATTTTTAATGGCGGCAATATAAATAATTTAGATCAATATTAAACAAATTAAGAAAATTCAAACAAACTTTGATACTGGCATTTATTAGAAGCATCATATTTGCCTATACAAAAACATTTTAAAGCTCTTTCTTTACGATAGTGCCAATTGAGAAAATAAGGCTTTTACATCATATCTCGGGAACCAATCGATAGATTTCCATTTAATTCTGTACACAAGTACTGCTACGGTTACATATGCAAACTTACACTATTCAAATAGCTTAGACACTAGTTTTCAAAATGACGGCACCGTAAATACTGCCATTCAAAGTGTTAGACGAATTACATCCGAAGTTGATGCACCGAATCCTACCCCCGTAACGCAGTTGTTTGCACGCCAGCTTACGGCACGAGGATATCTGGGTTTGAGTCTCAGGTAAGGCACGTGTGTATTTCTAATTGTCTCACAAGTGTTCGTGTGTTTATGTTTCCTTCGCTAATGCTATTGCTGTCAAGGAGATATCACTGCCTACCTACCAACTAAGTTTTTGAAAACTTCATCAGCGTTATTTGTGTCTATGTAGAGGAAAGAAAACTCGTTAACTATAATGGTAACTTCTTATTTTAAACTTTGTAACATAATATACATTTAAAGTGGCTACTGTCTTACAAGCAAGACTGGATCCATTGAACGTGGAGCTGTAGTGACAACGTAAAAAAAACTATATAAATGCTGACCTTGCAAAAAAAAATGGCAGAACTCTTAAGAAACGAGAGGCATCAGACCGGCTAGCAAATGTTGCAAAGGAGCGAAACTACTACTAATCAAGACTTCCTAGATGCCCGTCTATGGAGAGATAATATTTACGCTCGGTGCCGAGGAAGCACGACCTCCGCGCCTGTTATGTGCTCCTAACAAATACTATTTCGTCCCGAGCGAGGCGCGCGCCGTGCGAGTTTTCGTCGACCGGGCAGGGTTTTTTCGACGGCTGCTACCAGGAGAACATCACAAAGCAGGAGGTGTCGTGGCGACCTTATCTTCTGTCTTTCTCGCACACGTGCATACTTCCTTTCCTTGTATGGCACTGGCGCACTGCACTGTTAATTCGTTTCTCGGTATCAGGCGATCATCACACGCAAAGAGGTTTGCCGTGCAGGTTACTTACTGTATGGACTGGTGGGCGTTATTATCGCACTCTGATGACAGTCTCATGTAATTGCACAATAATTTAGTTGGACAAAAATATTTCCAACCTAAAAATACAAAAAAAAAAAAAAAAACCTTCTATACGTTTAACCCGCTTCATTTGAGAGAAANACAACTATTTAAACATTGACGACACAAAAGAGTCGGTCTCATTGTCTTTATGAACAATTAATTGTGCTTTATAAACAATAAAACATGCGTTTCCATATACGTTGAAAACGCCGCGCTGCTGATAACTCCGATCGTAGACAAATGATAAAATCTTTAAACCGTTTCAACAGACATACCTAAATTCCACGTCTATATGTTTAACTGAAGTTGCAAAAGTCGGATATAATAAATAACTTAAACTTTCAAATTAAAGTTATGAACAAAATACAACCTAAAAAATTTTTTTTTTGGTTGTCATATGCTATGCAAACGATACTCACTTTACATACATGCGCATTGGAGTTTTACAGTATTGAAAACATATATCAACGAACAGATTTTCAAGGTCAGACTTTTTAAAATTTAGGACTTTATTTTATATCTCGGGAACAATTTAAAAAATGTATTGTTATTGGTCTTTCATTTTGGAAGATAGCACTACACAAAATAATAACGTCTTTACATCATATTTCAGAACCTAATAAATACATTCCCGCCAAAGTTCACAGGTAACACTGTACGCTGAAAGAATCAGTTACAAGCATCAAATATACTAATACACAGCATCTTTTGTCTACCATTTTATAAGATAGCGTCACATAAAAATGAAGTTTTGTCTTATATTTCGGAAATCAAACTGATTCTGACAAAATTTTGCAAACATGAATATTGTACGTCATGTAAACTGACATGTTTAAATAGCGACAGACACTTACTATTTTCAAAATAATGGAAATACAAATATTTTATTTTAACACGTGTATTCCTTTTATTGGCTCTTCAATAGCAATTAAGTGGGCACTTTTTAAAGCCGTGCTTAAAAAAGTTATTTTCGGCTTATTTGTATCCTTTCGGCAACTGCTGGTTTAAGAATTGCCGTGCGACTACTAAATGCAGAGTATACACACTCTAAATTCGAATAAGTAAAAAACCACTGATTCGCAGTGAAATCCAACTACTCGAATCAGTGAAAATGGATCCACTTAGAATCAGTGGAAAACCACTGGTTGTTTCAGTGAAAGAATTTCACTGATTGAATAAGTGACGTGCAGTGACGAATTAAATATTGTTTTTATTGAAGTTAGCCAAATAATTACAAGAAATAAACATATTTCTATAGTTTACTATTTATATTGTGCAATTTACCGTAATTTAAAAAAAAGTAAAATTAATTCCGCAAATGGCCGGGAACGAACACACCCACCCTCTCCTCTCCTCTCCACGTTATAGACCGCTCCCTTACCATCTGAACTATCAAGTCACGTTGTTAATTATTAGTTAAATATACGTCTTACAATTTTTCATCGAACGTGTGTAGTTTTAAATTGCATGCCATTTCATTTCGTTTTTAGTTTAATTGGTAACGTTTGAATTGGTAAAATGAATAGTAAGTATGAGTGCACTTTCTTCGCCATATTGTATGCAGTTTAAACCTTCAAACAGAGCGCTGAGATGATTACATGAAAACGAAATGAAAGACGTAAAAACGGAATAAAGGACTGATATTTGGCCCCTTCCAGAATGAGCAGTCGGCAGTCTGCAGTCGGCAATATTGGCGAAAATAAAACTGTTTTTATTTTGAAAAATTAAATAAATGCAAACCTGGTTCTCGAGAAAATTAATATCTAAAATATTATAGGCTTATTTACGTATTTTAACTTTATTTACTTCTAAAAATATTCGAACTCCAAATGTTTTTATATGTTATTTACCTTAAGCTGTATTTTATCAAGTTTAAGGGTTTTCAAATATAAATTTGGCAATAGTAAAAATAACATACATGAATATTTAAATATTCCCAAGAAAATAAATCTTTATCTATTCGCAAGAGCGTAAATTGCAACAAATATTTTCAGAGTACTTATTTTAAGGTTATATTTGTGCTGTTTGTTTATAAGCTTCTTCTTTCTCTTTGGAAGAAAATGTCGGGAAATGACGTTGCAAGTATGGCGAGTTCTGATTGGCTAGTAGCAACTTGCAGTCGGCAGTCCAAGATCAAGTTCACCTATCTGTGACTGTACGACTGCGGGCAGCCGACTGCTCAATCTGGAAGGGGTCTTCATTTTACCTCGTAAAATAGTGTTCTGAAAGACGAAACACATTTTATAAAGTATTTGCTATTGGTTTTATTAGTTTACGCGTTGTTATTTCACTTGATACACATTGTTAAACGGCAATTTTTACACTTCGTTTGACGGCCATTTTTACACGCTGTTTAGCTGATCCATCAGTCAAAAAACAAATCACTGTAAACAGTGAAAAAAATGGCTGATGCATCAGTGGAAAATGTCATTCAATCAATAAGTGAAGGAAAACTGGTATTGTTTCCGCTGATTCATCAATTAAACTCACAGAAGCGTCTTTTGAATCAGGCAGGCACTGTTGACTGATTGAAACAGTGAAATTCTCACTAATTCAGATTTAGTGTCTCTTTGTAGCTCTCAAAAGTTAACGTCATAATATTTGGTTATTATGCCTGATGGAAGCGTCTTAAAAAGTAAACACTTTATTGTGAATGGCCCATATCTAAGTCCTGGTGTAGGGCATTCTTCATCAAGTTTACTCGCATACACATATAGAGCAAAGTAGGCTAATTATATTGGTAAGTTATTTTTTTACCGAGTCACATTTTATAGTGTAATTAATATTCCAATACGCATAGGCATAATTCAAACAAAGATAAGTTTATTGATCTACATATTTTACAATTTTACCACCGAATAGAATGAAACTTCAAGAAGTGCCATCGCTTATTACATATCATCAGTTAGTCGTTATAATAATTACGTAATGGATGGCAAATCACAACATGCAACAACAACGTGAGACAATATAAAACACCAAATATGAAAAATCGAATCTCTCTTTTGATCACGTTGATCAAACTAAACATGAAGGTTATTCGACAACTTATTCAACTTACGAATTAAGATACTACCCACAGTATTATACACGTTTATAGAACTTTGACTTTACAAGCTCAGGTCACATCTTCATGAATACTTGAAATAAACAAAAAAAGCTTGTAACGGATGTGTTTGTCAGTTAAAACCGAAAGATCGTTTCCGATGCGTATTTGTCAAAGCAAAGTGATTCAGTGTTATTTATGTGGAACTCGAGTATGCAGAACTGATCCCGATGCAATTCAAAGCAAGCTGCTATCAGAAGCGACTATCGCGCGCACGTGGCTTCAGACTTGCTTCTTGAGCAAGCGACGAGTGTTAATGCGAGCGGATGGCGATTCTACTTAAAAAAAAGTCGTCGAAACTTCGAAATACTTAATGCTTACCATATTATATGAGAAATAAGAGCCTTATATCGCTATTAATAGGCGTTACAATCGTAATAAATATAAATGAGCATACTATTTCCAATCATATAAGTTTTAAAGCAAGAAATTCCTTAAGAGGTCCGTTTTGCCATGTCTACTGTACACGTCACTCACAGACACACACGTGCTGATTGTTCGCTTAATGCAATATATACGAAAAAATTAAGTGACCAACTAGTATTACGAAATACTGTATAAGCATGAAGCAGCAAATCTGTTAATGTACGGAAGCAAAACTATTAGCACAATTGTCCACCACATGCGGTTCGCGTACAAAATCAAGTCATCTGCACTCTTCTTTATTGGCATGCGAGTTCGCTAGCGTCGGCTTAATAGCTCCCATAGGACGTGGCCCTTGAAGTCAGCGATAAAACACCCAACAGGACATAATTAAGTAACAGTTTTCTATCCACATTCTTAAACGATGTCGGCCACGAAAATAACTGCAAATAATTGTCATGCTGGTTCTACAAAGAGAAGTGCGAGTATAGTTGAAAAAAAAAAAAAAAAGAAGGTCCTAGGTACAAGGGTATACGTAATTCTCAAACGCTGCTCTTGACCGCAGCAAAACCCGACCACCCTTAACGAAGAATGATCGACTGATACCATTATTGTACTTGACGCGGAAATAAGTTCAGACAAACCGATACTCTGGAGACATCTCTCGCGCGACGGTGCGACACAGTCGCGAACGAACAGCAATCAGGTAGACGGGTGACGTAAAGAGATACTTCTGTCTTACTCAGTAAATACATCAGTATTGGCAAGTAAAATGTCCTACATTTTCAAATGTAAAATCATCTTTCGTGATATTTGAGCTGCGTACAGAAACAAGAAATTATCTTTCCATGACAACATTTTCACAAGACGTAGCCGTGAATTCCAACGGTAGAGCGGTTTGGCAAGGTGAGGTGGTTGTGTTCTGTTAACTGACAAGTAAAGAGAGAACCCTAGGTTACCTGCCCCTCGCTACCTGTGGTCGCCTAAATGGACAAGCTTTAGGGATGTGTTCACCTTTCTCTGCTGCTACATACATTCTCGTGTCTTACCTTCATTCAGAAAACAAACACTCTTCCGCGCCAGTAAAGCTGTTGTGGAGGGGGAGTTCAGTTCGCACAGAGGATTTCAGGTAAAAATTCTTAGAGTGGTTGGTTTGAAAGTTTTAAAGGGGATGTAGCGTGGCGGGGGATATCAGCAAGGTTTCTTGCTGAGATGTCATGAATAGACTTCTGGGAAAACTTTGTACTCTCTGGAGTATCAACACCCGATCGAAACATCTAACGCTATTTCGATATAGACTCCTAACAAATTCCGTAAAAAAAAAAAAAAAAAAAAAAAAAACCGCCATCTTTTCTCGTCAAATACAAGTCAAATGCAAATATAAAACATTGCCTTGTTTTTATACATCATGTTTGTGTTGTGTACTAACTTTACCCACTCCTGCTGAGGCATAGATGTGGGTGACTGAACAGATTGTCATTTTCATTTGGACGAATATATTTTCAATTCTTACAAAGTTAAAAGAACCACATATTCCTTGTTAATTAATTTCTTTCGCATAATGACTCGTACACTACCACTTTTGGATTACAAACGGTGTACGGTTATCAGTTCCTAGTCAAATGATGAGGAAATATATGCTCTAGAAAAAAAAACATACTCTGCCTATAAATATACGTTTGAGTAGTATTTCTGCAACAAGGACCTGAGATAGCATCTCTGAAAAAATTTCCGAATTCAATATTGGTAAGTTCGTCCCTTATATTATGACTAATAGATAGTGGCTGATGGGCTAGCATCCTCAGGATAGACTATAGAGTGCTTTGTCTCGAAAACATAAAAGCATTCAAAAAATAATCACGTAAAACAAAAGTGAGGTATTGATATATAATATTATTATATATTATAAGTGATGTCCTTCGGTTCAGTGAAAATTAAGCAAACAACTCGTGTGTAATAAGTAAATAAAATATTAACACGAGTGCCCTTAAAAAACTTTTTCTCCATGGAAAAATATATAATTTTATAATTGCTTACAAAAACTTAGATGCATTATGAGCTCATTCATTCTAATATGTTGGTAGCCAAACGATTCACTGCTTGATTACGGGCGTTTCGAAGACAAAGCTTAAATCTTGTTTAGTCTACAGTATTTTTGTAGTTATGACTTCTTACAAAAGCTGTTTGTTACTTATGAAACTCGGTGACCTACGTCTATTTTCATTAATTATTTTTTCTGTACATCTTTCTGTGATGATCTATTTTTGTAGCTAGAGTAAAATTTTTCTTGCAGTGATCAGCCTGCAAAACACCACCATCGATAACACTAATTAGCCTGCACCCAACTAAATAAATATTTTAAACAACTTCGATGAATTTCTCAATGAATACCATAGTTGAAACATGTGTTAAAAATTTTGATCCAGCGAAAGGAATTACTCATTAAATTTGGCGATATTTGAAAAGTACGGTAATTCCTGGAATACGTACATAGAGATCAGAAAATGATTTGTGATGAGGACTTCCATGATAGCTGACAAATGAAGTCGTTAATAGTTAAATTTAGAGTAACTACTGTTAAGAGTTCACTCTTACCTGAGTTGTGGAAACACAAAGTGTACGTATTTTCATTGGCTGCCGACCGCCGTGCATGAAGATCGTACGCTGATAGTAGTTTCTTCTTATTTGTTATATATAAGTGAATTTAGTGGTCCATTTACTGATAAGTATATGTTAAATTCAATTATATAACACATCTTACAAACATAGTCCATGTTGCTTTCAGCAAATGACTACAGTTACATTAGGGGATGACAACGACGTGCAGTATGACACATGAGTTGTCTAGCGGCTGGCGTTAGTCGTGGCGTCATATCGCGCGTGGCTGGAGGAAGTGCAGAGTAAACGATTGTTAAGAACGTGTTTTAAAACATTAGCGGTATGCAATGATGTTTTCATTACCTATGCATCGATTTTCTCATGGCGCTCCGTGTACTTCGTTTTGTCGGTTGAACACAATGCGTCAGCCGGTGAACAAACGGAACGAATCAGCTGCTGAACTGGCTCACGATTCGACAGCTGTTGTTTATTTCCAAACTCAGATAATATTGGAGCGGTGAGATTTGGGCTGCTCTTAACATCGAGGGCTTGAGAGCCGATGAGGGTGAAGAGAGATGAGTGTAAAGTAGCGCCGGAATGCAAGTGTGGGGAAATCAGAAGACCCCAAAAAAATCCGCTGGCCAGAGGCATTGTCTGTCACGACTCCCACGTGGGAAAATCAGGTATCGCCCCCCCCCCCCTTCCTTCCTTCCAGGAATCTAACTTGGTTCTCCTTGGTGGGAGGCGAGTAGTCTGACTACTACAACACTGCAGCCCCAATGTGAACATTTAATTTACCTAAATGCAACATTATTGGTAAGGTTAGAAATTTTCGCAATCACTATTTAATTTTTCACATCTTCGTATTTTTTTTCTAGCATGAAAAATGTACAATATAATCACAAATATTTTCTAAATGTTTTTTTTAATTATTGCAAACATTGAGTTACAAAGGAAAATTGTTTTAACATTTGGCATTACTTTATAACGGAAGAACCACATAAATAAATAAACAACATCCTGAGAGCACACGTGCAGTATGCATCCAATGCACATACGCGACTCTGCACATTCGCAACACGCATTCTTGTCAAGCACGAGAGTGAGTAATTTTGCTGTTTACAACACAGCCTGAAGTTGAGTGAACTGGGGTATGAAGTAATCCGCACCTTCTCATTTCACCGGACTTACTAACAAAAGACTAACATATACTTTTGAATCTTCGCTATTTTCTGATGTACAGAGTATTGAAAGAAATAGCGATTGAAATAGAGAGTATTAAATGCCTTACAATAATGCCTTGACTGACGGGAGCCGTAATTTGGTAGGATTATTATGTTATACAGGATGATTCTAAAATCATGGGACAGACATTGAGGGGCGGTAGAGCTCACTAAAACAAACAATTATTGTATAGGAATATATGGGCGGAAGTGACGCGTTGAGGCTCAAACACAAAAACATAACACATTAACCGAAACATAACATGTTCATTAGCAGCATACTTAACAAGTGATTCCGTACAGAAAATGTTAAAACAGTTACTATAACTCGAAGACTACTCGACCATTTATAGCCAAATTTAGCACATAAGGAGAACTGTTGTAGGTCATATAAACATCCGCGTCGTAAACGGGCAATGCTATTATTTTGAAAATGCAGGCCATATAAATATTTGAGGTTTATTTCCTATATCTACCATACCATTTGGCCAATTTCGACCACACTTTGTAGTCTGAAAATAGTCGAAATGTAGACACTATTTTCCACCATTTTGTAAGGTAGCTTCACATTGATTTACGTCATTTGTAAATAAATATGGTTTATTTCAACAATATATTTGTTTTAAAATCGTGTTGTAGAGCAAATAGTAGAAGCATTGCATTGTTGCATTCGTCAAATGACCTAACAAAAAATTTCCTTTCCTATGAAGGCGTAACGACATACGTGTAATTCATCTTCTGTAAACTTGAAAGCCCGTGTAGGAAAATATGCGAAACCAAAATCATTACCAGTGAGAGTGATACGAGTTTTGGTAGTTTAAATTATCACGGGTGTAATTTCTCACATGGTAGATGAATTTTCCAAATAAATACTTCAATAATTAATCTTTCAAAATTCGGGGGAACCAAACATATCTAGGGGGGNGCAACGGCCCCTGTCAATATTTCACTTACGTCAGCTATGGTTCCGATACTGCTGACGAGCACTGGTGTTCGGAGTCAGTTGTTCTCGCGAGTTGCTGTGCAAGGCTGGAAGGATTAATGTGAACTCTGGAAGTCATTGGAACTCGGGAGCTCGTCCAACGCCATAATCGCACGCGGTCGCGTCATTTAAAACATATTTCCTCTAAAGATATTTTTATAATACAGTAGTTTTATACTTCGGCTCCGAAAGCCCATATCAATGATGGTACGTTGAATAGTTAGCACGCTGGCATTTTTTGATGCCCCAGCATTGAAATCTGCGGCAATTTGAGAAATGGTTGCACGTCTGTCACGTTTAATGATTCTCGTCAGTCGTCGTTTGTCCCGTTCGTTCACAATCTTTTTCTGGCCGCAGCGATGTCGAAGATTTGATGTTTTACTGGATTCCCGATATTCACGGTACACTCTCGTGAAATGGTCGTACGCGAAAATCCAAATGTTATCGCTACCTTGGAGATGCTATGTCAGATCTCTCGTGCGCCGACTATAACATCACGTTCAAACTCACTTAAATCTTGATAACCTGCCATTGCAGCAGCAGTAACCGATCTAGCAACTTTGCCAGACGCTTGTTGTCTTATATAGACGCTGCCGATCGCATCGCGTGACTGTGATTGGTTCCATACCTCTGTTATTTGCATACGCACGGCTATACCAGGTTTTTTGGCTCTCCAGTGTAGAATGATCATGCAATTGAAACACAGATGTTAGAACGATCACACAATAGAAACACACGCTTAAGAACTATCATACATTAGAAACACACATCATAACACAGAACTGGTTTTCTTTAGAATTTTATTTCTTGTGTGGTTCTTTGGTATATGGTTCTAGTGTACAAGTTTCTAAGTTGTGACGACACCACTTTTAATTGCGTAGCATATTGCATGAAATTGCTACCACTGTCCCGTATCCTTAAAAACTCCCTCCATATTTTACCAAAACAACACGCGCCACGTTGATTTATTTCGTAGAGATGAATATTTATCTCGACGACAATGCAACCGGGAGCAAACAAGGACAAAACCTGGGCTTCTGCGCAGTTACATCAGTTCCTGCAGTGGTCACTAGGGGCGCCCCGGCCCCACCGACACACCAGCGCTCTCCGATTGGCTGAGTCTTCCAGCCAATCCCGCTTCGCTTCACCCCGCCGCATCTCATTTCCCGGCGTTTTGTTTTGGTAATGAAATCGTCTTTTTACAAAGTCCTGTAACGTAAATATCATGCAGCTTATCGCTGTACGATCTGTTGCATAAATATTTGAAGCACGTGTTCTGTGTACTGGCTTGTCCGTGCACTGCCAACTGATTCTTGTGATTGTTGTTACTTACTGGGGGTTGGATCTGATACCAGTAACGGCTAGAACCACTAGCTAATCCTGTTGCAGAGTTAGCCATGCCTTGTGTGTGTATTATCGTAAAACTTTGTACTACGAGCATATTTCTTGACCACGAAAGTGAACATAAAAAGAAAAGGTGGGCACTAATGTCAACGCGTACAGACGTTTATGTAGATTATTATTATAAACAATCCAAATGCAATGACAACGAAAATCACAGAGTATAAATAAGCGTGAAAAATTTATATATCACGAATATGAATAATATAATTTACTTTACAATGTAATTATACAAGTAAAGTAAAAAAAAAATGGAGCCGTTTCCATACTGCACTAACTAGCATACAAATTTTTGCATGCCTTTGACTATCGTTACTCAGCAGCCATTCCCACGATGTAAGTTCACTACAACTCGAATGAATCGGGTGTCCCAAATTAATGTTTACGCCCTTTGAACGGGAATAACTGAGAAAATATTACAGACAATCTGATGGTACTGTGTGTTATTTCTTTTCAAAGGATGTAACCATCAATCAGGTATACCAAGTATATTTTAAAAAGCAATAATTATAATATATGTAAACGTTTTGTTAGAATCCTACTCAAAACCGAGAAAATCTTTATCTTATTAACATAATTTATAACTCCAGTGACAAGGGTAGAAGTGAGTATTTTCTTTGAAGTAAAGGTTTTTACGAAAATGTTCACAAGTATTGGAAAAACAGCATCTCAGGTGAAACGATAACACAATATTGGAAGTAGGTAGAGTATAACGACAATATGTTTTCAACTTACTTTGAGTTGCTAAGTGTAGCTATACTGTGACAGGTCTGGCTACACCCAGGTAACCTAGGATAGAAGGTATTTCAATGTACTGCTGCTGTAAACATTTTGGGAAACTACACGAAAATAAGAACTGATTGCATTTACGAAGGATATTTAACATAATATATATTCAATCACTTATTTTTACTTACGCATTATACTAACTAAAACGTTTCTTTCAGATATGCTGACTACATCGTAAATCTAGAAAGTCAAGCATGTCAACAAAATATTTTCAAAAAAGTTTCAAGAGAATTCGTGTTTCTTTTAGCATTTTTTTATTAAATATTTTTGTTACAATACATTTGTTCTACAAATAAGTACTCATTTGTTTATCATAACTGAGGCAGTTAAATTACAACTGCAGAAGACAAATGAATAAGGATTGAGGAACTCGCCTGAACACTTGAGAGACCAAACTTTAATAAATTTGGATAGTAATCTCGTACTTCTTTAACATAAAATTAGATCGAGACAAAATTCGCATATGTAATAAATCCGCTTGTAAAACAAAAATATCTTATATTAGTCGTCTATAGAAAAGTAAATATTATAAATAGAAACCGAAAAGCATAATTTGTTACTAGTTAAGGATTTATTCTGTTTAGTAATCCTAAAATTTGTATTTTTTTTTAAATATATTTCTTTGAATATTCCAAGGTCTCCTTATAATAGTGTGTTTGGTAATAAAAAAATTTGGTCGTTATTTGTAAGCTCAACTGAGTGAGCTGGCACAGTAGCAACTAATTAGATTCGCATTTGGAAAGACATGGATTCGATTCCCGATCAAGCCATCTTATTAGTTTTTGTTTTCTATGGTTTTCCGAAATCTCTCCAGATGACTGCCGGGATGGTTCATAACTACAGATTGTGGCGGCTTTTTTCCCCGTTCATTTACTGTCCTGCCAACTGGTTAAATCTCCAACATCCCCGCTGTTGACGAGACATTGAGATCTAGATGAAGAAATTTTGATTTCTCAAGATATTCAGTATTTTTTAAAATTATTAATTATATATAGAGACGTGCCAAATTCTCGTCATCTTTCGGTGAGAGGATATATTCCACTGCGTTACAAACACGCGAGCACAGTCCGTATGGATTCATTGGCCGCTGTACTTTAATCAACGTCACCAACCTGCTCGATTCCATTAAAGGAGATTGGCCACTCCATCGCGGAACTAAATACTGCTGGCTCAAGAGTTCACCTAGACGTGCCAGAGATATTTCCGGCCAGTGGCTGAAGTCAGTCAAACGCACAGTAACTTGCAGTTCAGTCTGTCCTTAAATAATAACGCGAACTTTGCAGGACACTTAATTATATATAAAAGCTTAGAAGTATGGCACTACTAAGGCCGAAACTTCCATTACCGACCTGCATAAAAAAAGGTATGGAATATTTTGTAACGAGTTTAGAAACTTTACTAGGCTAGCAATCGCTATAAATTTTACTACAAGGATCGCCTAGCGCATTTATTGTGTTCTTCCTTGGTTCTCTTCTCATCTGATTGTAACATTCTGGAGGTATCAAATTCGTATTGTATCAGCAAAGACCTTTCTTTTTTAATAATATTAAATACTGATATTTTAGAGTTATTCTGTTTATATTCTCTTGTAACATTTTAATTAATATTTGAATTATTAGGAAAAATAAGACTACAGGAAAATACAAAACAATCGCTATAAGAAGGTAAACATCTGACCTACGTAGAGTGGCGCTCCTCGGAGATTATTGCGTACTACGCCTGGTTAGAATATCTTTATTACTTCAATAACTTTTACCTTAACAGTTCGGGAGAGAAGAGATTTGGGCGACTCCTAACAGTGAGGTCTTGAGAGCCGATGAGGGTGATCGAGGTGAGCATGGAGCGGGGCCGGAATGAAAGGGCGGGGGATACGGGAGATCTCCGAAAATACTCGTCGACCAACGGCATCGTCCGGCAAGATTCCCAAATGCGAAAATCCGGTGACACGACCAGGGATTGAGCCAGGTTCACCTTGGTGGGAGGCGAGCAGGCTAACCGCTCCGCCACCGCGGCCCCTAGAAAAATAGAGACAAAGGAAGCGGAATAATTAAACCTACACAAGAACGTAAACTTGAGAAAGGGAAAAGTAATAAATGTAGCAGACACAGGCATTTTCAGAAGTAATAATCGTAAAATGTAATCTCGTTAAACACATTTTTATGAACAAAAAAAAGCAGCAGTAATTTTTATTTAATTATGTGCTACTAAACGGCAGAAATTATTTAAGAGAGAAGAATTTAAATCCGGCAAAACACACGTTTGAAAATTGTTGTAGGCTACATCGTAAATTACATTTGGTCTAAGTCATTCGTCTTCTTGAAAATGTGAAACGCATTTTATTAATTTAAATTCAGTGCATTATTACATCAGCTGTCAATAATCAGTAACGTGAAGTAGAATAGAGTTAACGTATTTCCCGCGACAGGAAAATAGTGGAAATTCAAATCTTTCTGAATGTTAAACCTCCACGAAACTAAGTAAAATTTTACCAAGGAAGTTTTGGGAATGTCCTTTTATTTTGTTTTTACTTACAATTATTGAGCTGTGTGATTCAAACGTCAAAACCTTCCACAACTAGTGACTAATAAAGGGTCATTTTCGGAAGTTTTAATTTTTGTCGTTAGTGCGAGTGCAAAAATGTTTATTAAAAACAGAAACTTCATAAAAAATTGCTTAAAATGAGACTAACTCCAAATGTAACAAGGTTGTCTACCCAAGTTACAGCTACATCGTTCCCAATCACTTGACGCAGGGTCTAAGCACAGAGCAATGTGCAGTAGATGAAAAAAAACTGCGTGATGAGGATGGGTAAAATAGAAACTTCTTCAATATATTTTGATTATTGTTTATAAGGCTGATATCAATACTTTGTTTATTAGTTTTTCATGTGATTTCTTTCGATGGTACGGCATCTCTTAATGTAATATTCATTGCAACGAAATTAGGACTTTTTTTTCGCAAAATAAAGAAACTTAATTTTTATCCACTGACCGGATTACCATTGTAGTTAAATAACAAAAGATCTTAATCGAATAACTGAATGTGTTTCAAACATGTAATGGTTTTATTCAGAAGGCACATTCAGAGGATAATGCAACCATTTAACATTATAATAATTATACAAAATGAACTAGTTTAATGATAAAACCTCAGTTACATTTCACACAGAATTCATTTGCAAAATGGCCACAACCAATTCAGTAATAAGGAACGAAAATAATATTGTGCAACTGATAGTTTTAAATTTTTGAAATCCTACAAACGTTAGCAATTCATTAACGGTTTAGTTTGCTTCGCTTTGAATAGAAAATAGTTGTAGAAATCAGATAACGTTGATAAGAACAACTATTTGATGTCTGTACAACGTTTTCAATCATATTATTAAATGCAGACACAGGCCGCATTGTAAAGTACAATGTCAAGAAGACGACTAAGATCTTGGAATAAATTAAGCGTTTGCGAATGGATGCTCTATGAAACAAAACATTTATTTAAATAATTAATAATTTACAATGGCATATTATGCAGATAAAATACCATTATAATGTCGAAAGGGTATCCAATAATTGATAAATGTAAAAGGAAAGAACTGATCACTACAGCCACAAGCTTGGAAATCGGCAATAATTTTGTTATTTGTCAACAGTAAAACCTTGCTCAGTAAGCTGTTGAAAAGCCTTGTAATGAAGTCCCGATCCTCGAAAATTTCTAGACTGTTCATATACGGTTAACTTCTTGAACAACTTTGGCCATGAAGACCAAATCTGTCGTAAGTAGTTTGCATGACATTGTAGAACTGTCTATCAGATAAATCACAAGACATTTTTACATGCTTATCACATATACTGTTATCTCACAAAGAACCAAAGCTGTTCAGGAGTCTTACCAAAACCAGAAATTTTTAACTGTTCAGTTCCGAAATCATAAAAAGTCCTGAATATCAAATGTGATACGATACCTCAAGTTTATTTTCAGTTAACAAGAATGAAAAGGAACATTATGAAAATTCAAGCAGTTTGTGGCAGTTTTCAAGGACTATGTTTGTTCTTCTGCGTGTTGGTATGTTGCAGTATAAAAATATAACTTGGAACAGTTGTGCCATAAGATAAATGCTGTATGAGGAATACACCGTACGACCGGGATAAGGATGGGTTTTTAATTTTAAAATTATGACTTAAGAATTATACAGTAACCGCAAATCGCGCTCACGGAACAACGCGATTTTGGCTTCCTAAACTCGCGACGCCAGTCGTCCTCGCACAGCACGGGTATCACCGGCTTGCCTTCGTGATGTCGATGTGCTTCCTTGGTAAGTAACATCTTCATACCTCTCGCTCATCGATAATCTTGGGAACAGTGGACGGCAACTTAGGGCCAGCGGCAACTACGGCAGGTTTGGAGCGTCAGTTCCGCCAGCTGTGGCAGGATCTTCCTCAGGAGAACTCCTGACGTCTGTACGCCTCCATGCCTGACCGTATCAGTGCCTGTCTCTATCCTACGGGTGATCCAACACCACACTATGTGCATCCTGCACGAGTTGGTCCCCTGAAATACATGTTTGGCGTGGTACAATGTTCTGATGTTATCGGTATACATGCTACCTGCGATGGCACCTTCAGGGTAATAAATTTTTTTGCGAATGAGTATATTTTATGAAAACAGTAAACACGCGCCCAAAAGTTTATATATGAAAAGAAAACACACTTCACACGAGTCGTGTATAGTACTTTCAAGACATCACTGCATTGGGAACATTATTTTAATGTCCTCCGACCTGCCTGGAAACGAATTTTTTTCAGACGGCTGTTTCTCAAAATATACACCTAGTGAGGTGGCGCTGTGGTTAAACTTTGGTCCTGGGTTCGAATCTGGGTCCGGTCATCCTGATTTTGGATTGCCATGGTTTCCCAAAATCACTCCAGGTGAATGCTGGGATGGTTCCTTACTACAGGCCATGTATTGGGAACAAGAATTTAATATTAATTCTGAACTTTTCTGCCCTATTTATATGGCTATATTTGCACGTTTTTGACTTCTCAGTAAACCTTTAGTTCGTTTGTAAACTCTAATGTAAACTGTATCTTATTAATGACTTATATAATTTTATTGGGCAGCACAACATGTTGATGGGTTTCGAAACAATAACCATTAAACGTTGAAAATTCAATGTATCCATTCCTTCCTATTTGAACGTCTACGTCTATGCATATACGATAGGTTTTAGGTCCATGTATCAGAGGCGTAAAACTTGTAAGGGGAAGTGTGATTTATATGCTACCCTTAGTGGTAACGTGCTATTTTGTTTGTTACTGTGATACTGATAAAATCTTGGTCTCTCAACGACTGGGGCGTGCTCTAGTCGGATATTGGACGTACCACCACGCACGGGCGTTGAACCAAGATGAGCTGTGGTTGAACCCAGGACCACTTGCATAAAAGCTTTCAATATTATTTTAATTTTTAATATTTATTTTATTTTATTGTTGCATTTTTTCCGCTTTTGTGCTTTAGTGTGAAATTATGAATTAGTTTGTGTGAGTGAGAAAATATGTGAGGCGTGTACCAACTGTGCAGCATTGAATCAACAAACATAGTAGCATCAGTGACAAGATAATACTTAAAAACAATGCACTGAAAACTACTCAAAATTCCACAAATGAGTAGACACGGAAAATAATGTTCCTTGGAACGATTTATTATTGCATTATGTCTGGACCAAACTAAAAAGAAAATTCAATTTGAAAATACTGTGCTGACTCGAGTGGAATAACTTTATATTAAAAAATGTGTTTAAATTAATGCAATTGAATGAAAATTTAATTTAAGTTTGGATAACCACCATTTTTACACTAAATAATTACTCATAATCAAATCAAAAGAAAAAAAATAAAATAAAATAAAAAATAAATTATGTGCTGTTGTCACTTTAATATCCAATTAAATCGCGTCTCGCAAATAAATCTCCTCACGTATTTTTTATTCACGATTAAATTCAAATTACAGTCCTTTAACAAGAAAATACTAATTTTTTAAAACAATACGTTTAAATGAAATTAATTCTGTAAAATATTACTTTAAATCGGTACTGTTCTGTCAGGGTTTTATTTGATTTATCCAGCATAGCGAAAGTCAAAGAGCTGGACCACTGGTTATAACTAGTTAAATATGTCAAAACTCTTTAAATATGCAGAAATTTTAAGTTAAGTGCGTAGAGCTTCGAATTACAGTTCTCGATATCACGTTAGAATGCTTTTACTAGTCTCTCTGTCCTAGGAAACTGGACGGCTTCACCTGAATGCAGCTGCATCATTACTATGGCTCCTGTAGCACCTGGCGCCGGCCAATGCATCTTCTTCAGAGAAATTGTAAAAAAACACAAAACTAAATTATTCCTAGTAATTCTAACCCTCTTCTTGCATGGCTAGACTTCCTAGACTCTGAACTAGCTTCTGGGGCTCTGATTAGCCAACTATTTTATGATGGCGTCGGGGATTATAGAGATAATTCTCCGACGTAAAATTTCAGGTCCAAAAGTCCCCCCAGGAGCTACTGCTTCCAGTAACAAAGTGAAGCACCCATAAGTAATGGGCCAAATTTATTACACCTGCATGCCATTGCTAGGTGTGTAAATCATTAGTGTTGAAATGATCTGTAACATCTAGAATGGCCACACGAGTGCTTTTGTAGTTCTACTACGATTCTAGCCATAGGATCATAAGGAATGCGTGGAGCGTTAGTCAGTCAACACAGTTAGTAAAGGTCACCGAACACAAAACTGTGCCTCGTAGACGCATTACCAGAACTTGACGGAGTTTTGTAAGGGCCGCATTGTGGGTATGCAAGAGGCCGGGTGCACGCGCCGTACATTAGCAAAGCACGTGGGGTATTCTGAAATCACAATGGCTCGATGTTGGAGCCAGTGGATATACGAGGGACCCCATACACGTCGTAAAGTTTTCCGATCGACCAGTATAGACCAGACCAAGGGTGTATAACCGCGTTGTGCGCCATGCATTACATCCCACGACATAAGCGCCTGGCTTGTGGATACAGTTAATAAACACCCTGCAACACCCCCAGGGCACAGGGCATATCTTAACAGGTATTTTGAAGTCCGAAATATTTTGTCCATTTTTTTGTTGTATCTGTAACCGTAATGAAGTAGAACTCATTATTTATTCTTTTTTAGTCTCGCATAAGAAAATACATATTGAAATCAGTCCATTCTGGTTTCAGAAATTATGTAAATTAGACATGTATGCATTAATATGACTTGAATCTGAGTACTGAATCCCTACAGTAAGTTATATAGAAGTATAACTAAACGCAAGGTGGCGAGGATTATCATCACTTAAACTTGAGAGCAGAGCCTTTGGAGTGATGCCGTAGCCGGAAAGCGTGGAGAGATGAGGAGTAGCATCACATCATGTTCAGCGATGAACCTCGGTTCTTCTTTACTACGGATGACCGTCGTGTACGAGTACGGCGACACTGAGGGGAGAGAACACATCCCGTCAATGTCCAGCATTACTTCGGGCAACATGATGAGGGGAGTCATAAGACATGGACGTCAGGTGTCTTCTGGTGGTGGCTCGGAGGGCCCTGCTAGCACGGCGGTACATCAGACACATCCTACGTCCTCATGCCACCCCTCGTGAAACAGCGACCTAGTGCAGTCTTTGAACAAGACAACGCTCGTCCACACACTGCACATTTGTCTATGTAACACCTGCGTCGAGCTGAGGAACTCTTTTGGCCACAAAGTCACCCGATCTGTCACCTGTAGAACATGTGTAGGATCATCTCGGATGTCACCTCCGATCCGGTGGTGATCTGCAGGATATTGAGGGTCAGTTATAACAGCAGTGGGCAGGATACAACGGATTCACGACTTTCTTCCGAACAGAATTGCAGTGGGAGCTATACCCTACTGAGATTGGACCAGTTAGTATGCCCGTTATACCAAATCTCTCGTCAATGTGGTCTTATATTGTAATCACTACAATAAAGCGACATGGCCTTTTAACACGTGCAGTTTCATTGCATTTTCACCACTCATTTTTTGGTGTTAAACTTTTTTTGTCGGTGAGTGTATTATGTGGTGCCCTTTTCATAAAGATTTGTTTGTGTGAGACATAAAATTAATAATGTGAAGTTCAACACTAGCCTGCGTATATAATGTGGAATGGCCTCCACGAGCTTACATTGAACCGAGGAGTTTCAACGATATAGTGTTCATTCTACTTGTCTTCCACCATGGCGAACCGGGTTCGATTACGACCAGTTTTGCCCTGGATTTTCGCATGCGGAAAACGTGGCGGACGTTGCTACTGTCGAATGCTTGTGAGTGTAACCTCAGTGCAGTCATTTTCCTAGTTATGCACTGATCTTCTTAGGTGTTCGTTCTATGCAAGTAACTTGAAAGACCCTTTTTGGTTTGTCGGAGGGGTCCGAAATAGTATTCGTTAAAGTTCCATTGTCGTTTGAAGAATCTCCTCTTCTACTAGAAACGCATATCACGAATGAGTTTATTAGTTGCAAGCTATAAAGATCAAACACGATGCAACGCAGTTCAAACACCAGCTAGTCGAGCGCCTTAAGGGTACCACCTACTCGGAGATTTTTTAACTCGTGTGAGGCTCAGAAGCAAGCGAGCGATAAGGGTGACACTGGCACGCTCTCCTATTGCCCCGTCACTCCTACGCGCAAGGCGCTGAAATGGCGTGCAGTGTTTCCTTCGTGCTGCGTGTAAATATGGGACTTAAAGCGGTGACGCTATCATTTTATTGCTGGATAATCTTAAGCAAAGTTCAGTACAGGTCCCTATAATTGTTCCGCATTAGTAAATATTGAGATACAACACTGTAAAAATTATGTTTTTAGCTTTGTTGGAGAGCTCGGAAATAGCACGTGTAATGTTAATGGTGTATAGAGAGTTTTATTCGTACTTCGTACGAAGTGTGTTTTATTTTCGTGCATCGGTATAATGTGAACACGTATATTGGTTTCGTTAAAAAAACGCAGATTTCAAACACTTTGCAACGCTGTTGAAACGCTAGGTAGGCGAGCGCCTTAACAGCTGAAGCAGTGTATTTCGGGACGGGATTAAGATAGCCGGTCGTGATGGTTTTCCGGCAGCACATATCGCGACGTCGTCAGAGATGAGCCGGAGTTGTTATCGGTCGAGGCACCCGCGGCCTCGAGGGCGCTAATCTTATCTGGCAACAACACGACACACGGCGCAGGCGCGGTCCCGAAGCGGGTACCAATATTTGCACCGGCACTCGAGCGATGGCCGCAGGTTGTCGCTCCCGGAGTGGAGGAGGAAGGAGCAACTGCGCATGCGCGAGAATGGCGTGTGCGTCGTTAACGTTACTTCTACTGCAGGTCGGGAAGATTAATGTTCAAAGTTTGGCAACCAAAAATTTTGGCTACTAGGTGGGCGCCAATGTCGTATGTGTACCAGATTTTCTCTATTTTCTATGTTAAAAAACACGATATTTGCTATAATCATAAATCAAATATAAAATAACCTCGTAACTAAATAAATTCTTTCTCTTTTATTATTCACGTAAATTAAAATTTCAATCAAAAGTTACCTTTTTGAACATTGCGCAACTAGCGGCGGAAATGTTCCCTATGCCAAACTCTCCCATAAGAAATCTCATATTTTTTCTAACATGAGTAGGATAAACCTAAGCGTAGTAGAAACAAAATGGAGTAGAGTGTGTACCTAAGATGCGCAGTAGCCACTCTGTGTTCTAACATTGGACTGCTTTTCTGCCAACACGACTATCATAAACGACGTGGATAGGATTTGAGGTTAGAAAACTGTTTGTATAAACAAGTGTTTTGAGATGTTTGTATACTTCCTCTTACCAATTTTTTATTCAATTAGATTAAATTCAAACTGGTAAAAAGCAATTTTATACATGTAAAAAGTGCTAGTCTTTTGAAAATTAAGATATGAACAAACGCCTTCATTATTGTTGACAATGTGACTTTGACAGTTGTGTTTCTTTGGGGTAGGTCAATGTTGGGTATATTCGCAGAAGACGATCATCTGTCTACCTCATATTTAGTCTACTGTGCGCGTTTTTTCCGCTTGCTCACAGAGTTGCCAGTTTAGTGATTTTCCCCTCCAGATCTGGTGATTTCAGAAGATGGTCTGGTGGCCAAGAATTTACATTTGCGACAAGTCGAAATGTTAGTGATTTCCATAAAAATCTGGTGGGGATCAGGTTATTTAAAGGAAGACTAACTATGTTTTTTTTTTCACTATTATATTATTGCATTTTTGTGTGGTTAGGATGGTTCATTTCCCAAGAAAACGTTCTGTACAGTTGGGAATATCTTGAAATGCAAATTACATGTTTTATTACATGTGATTATCTGGTTTCAGGTAGTCGTTTGAGCTCTCTCTCTCTCTCTTTCTCTCTCTCTCTCGCGGGTATAACGATACGGTTTCGCCCCTTTGCAAAAAAAGTTTCCACTGAAAATTTTGTACGTCTGCACATAGTATGTTTAGTTAAATCGTTATTATAGTACTTCGGATGGACTTTTTTCTTTAATTTTTAACTGTTTCAATTAATTACAATGGTATTTATACATATGTAACCGTAAGGAACCCAAACGAGTTATAATAAATAACATTTCAAGCTGCCAAACAAACATTTTATACGCCTTGAGACGCCTGGGCGTCTCCCTTAAGCACTTTACGAGCCGCGACCGAAAATATTTCGCATCCCGGTGGAAATAATTACGTGCAGCCTGGAAAGGGGACATTATGATGTTCCTTTGCCTTAGATTGAAGTTGGAGGTTTCGTCTGCTGGCTTGTGAACCTCTCCATCCTTGCCGGAAAACCGACCACCTAACACCGACAAATGAGCCTGCCGCCCAGCAGCATAGAACAGGTAGGTATAGAGGGTACTCTTAATGCAACCATCTGTGGACTCTGATGTGACGATACTAGCGCGTAGTGTTTCTTCCCCCAACTAATCACAGAGACGCGGTCTTTTTAAATATGGTCTTTTGTGATGTTCCTTTTTTGTATTTTTTTACTTTTAGATTTAGTTATGGCCAGTAAACTAACACGGTGCCAAGCCAATAATAATACTAATAAACATTACATTCACAATTACCTAAAATGTCATACTAACCAGATATCTGGTATACACTGTATTTTATACAATTGAATAATTTATTAATATGCAAAAATTACAAAAATATTAATTTTTAAAATGTGTACTTTGTAAATGGATACATTTTATGTTCACCAGATATCTATGTTGTTCAAACAATTTATTTTATGGTCAAATATATTATGTCGCCAACTGTTATTGACGAACTCCATATCTTTGGTCTCCTGCCCTTATTGGGAGTGGAAAAAAATATGTTTTTTTTAATCTGCAATAAGTCAACCGTAAACAATATTGGACTCATGTAAAAAAATAGTCACCATTTTGTGTAGTTTTTCTGAGAGGTGACATTTATGGTTTGTGCTGTACACACGCACAATGCAACATATTGGCATTCACAAGGAAACAATTACTACAAAACTAAAGATTGAATGATAGGTTATTGTAACTACAATGAAAGTACAAGTACACCAAACTACACATTTGTGTACAGAAGCTACGTTATTTATGGTATATACACAATTGCAGTTAAACTTCAAGTGGAGTTGTATGAAAACGCTATGTTCGCTTTGCCAATGACTTCCAGGTAATCCACTCTTGTGCACGACTGTAACCAATAAACCACCCAAATACCTTCATAAATGTATTTACATTCAAAATAGTGTGTTATACTTCTTCAAAAGTTTGAATTCCACATAGGTTTTGGATTTTGTCGTAACCCCCACTTAACTTTTATATCACAATTGTCATTAATTTTGTGGAAACAGTTAAAACATAAATGCCAAATTAAATTCAACATACTGAAAAACACATCAATCACATGGTTTTTTAAATTTTGACACAACATATCACAGCCCCTACGAGTACATTTTATCAATGAAGCTCACAACTACCCAAAAATACTAAATTATTTACAATAAAATCCCAAGAACCAAATAGCTTTTAGTCCATTTTATTACTAATAAAAATGCTGGCAACAAGCTGCGCTCACACCATAAAGCCACCATCTCTTGCTACACTAAGAATGTTTCTGCTTCTCCGTCTCAATTTTACATTACCAATTAAAATCAGTGGGTAAAGTGTGGTTCGGCACTTGTACCAATAGTTTGGAAACAAAAATAAAACGATTCTAATTATAGAAATATAATTTAGCTAGAAAAAATTCAGAAAATTCCCACAAATAAGACTGTCAGCAGGAATCCCATAATGATTATTCAAGTTTTAAGATCTCTGTCCACCATGATGATTTCACACAGTAATGCCAGCATTACAAATCCCCAAATAGTGTAAATCAAAAGTTTTTACTTTGAGGGATGTCAAAGGTAAAACCACTTGCTGGGTATAAAAAATTGTACACTTAATATTACAAACATCTGTATTTTCAAGTCTCATATACATATTGTCTCACGTATACGATTCANTAAATCAAAAGTTTTTACTTTGAGGGATGTCAAAGGTAGAACCACTTGCTGGGTATAAAAAAATTGTACACTTAATATTACAAACATCTGTATTTTCAAGTCTCATATACATATTGTCTCACGTATACGATTCACAATGTAAGAACTATGGTATGTCATATTTTCATAATTACTGATGTCCAGGTCAAACTTAATATGAATGCTGAACTAAAAGTTAAAAAAAACATGCAGATGTACAGGAATCGAACATACCAAACTGTGGTTTACTTCAAAATAAACATACTTGAATGCGTATGTACATAAAACATTTTACAAGACCATACAATGTATTTAACAAAAGAACCAAACATACACTTCAAAATTCAGATTACCTGAGTGCTAGCAGATTACAATTATAGTCTGCTCTTAATCCAATGAATAACATATGTTTTAACAGTATGCTAAATTGTGGACATTGTTATACTAAACTACATTGGTGTCAATTACAGCAACTGGAAGCTGTGTCAGGTTTATTTTTTATTTTTAAAGATTACGTTAGTTTACGTTTAAAAACGTGATTTACAATTTTTTACCGTCTTGGTATATTCTGCACAGAGTCTAGGTTATGTGAACGTCAGTAAATATTGAATAAAGTTTTTTTATTTTGCAATAAAAATGTTTAATGAACAGAAATACTGTAATATTTTATTTTTATGTATTTTCCAATAGTTTTCACGTGTTATATTCAGTTATGTATTGCGGTTGCTTTGAATTTTGATTCTGTTCTGTAAAAATTGTAAATTTGCTTTCGCTATGAATTGTCAGAACAACTCTTTTTTTTTTTTTTCATTAAATTAAGAATGCTTATTTACTTGACGTAACGCATGTATACATTTTTCACATGTTTCAAAACATGTTGCGGGCGAGTACCACTCGGCTCTTCAAAAGTAGACAGAATGTTCTGCAAATTCTAAGGGAGCACACATCTGGTGTAACGCTCTGAGGGAGTTAAACGTTTTCTGTTACAAAACTGAAGTAAAATAACTGACGAACATCTCACACGGAGTGGAAGTTGTACCATGCAATTAAATCTGCAAATGTTTATAGAAATAAAGTAATAATTGGAGAAATTATACCTGCAGTAAATTTCAGTCACTCTTCCCAGCAATTGGTAGGAACTATGTATTTTAAATAGCAAGGCTATTCTACATACGTGAACTTCTGCATCGTTGTCCAATTAAAGTGTTCCAACTTCTTGCGTGAAATTCAAATTATACACACATATTACCCAGGGAACGAGTTAATACTGTTTGTGTGTACTTTGCTGAGCATCGCAACGCTTTCTTGGAAGTGATGCTTAAATGTGTATCAAACTATTAAAAAAAGAACATTTCAAATTTTGAACATGGGATATTTACCATTAATACTTCAAGTGAACCCAGTCAAGTTATGATTTAAAGGTCATATTTTTAACTTTATCAAGTGAATTAAATTGTTTTTCTGAAAACAACATTGAAACTCTCAATATTGAAAACCATATCAATGAAACTGTATACAGAGTTAATGTTTATTTTACTGAATGCCTACTTATATGAAGTAAACTACAGTAACACAATCAGAAATTGCACGTTTTTACACAATTTACATATTTTGATTTACTTTTTTTTTTATCAATTTCTAAAAGTACCTAAGTTTGTGTTGATGGTTTGTGTGTTACATCTTGTTATGCTTACACTGTGGGTGATTCTACTCTACCAGCCCTTTCTTTCACACAAATGTAAGTAAATTAACACACTATCGATTTTTTCTTAAATAAACTTGAAAAAAAAATTATGTTTCTGCAAAATATGAACGTACACATTACTTGGCACACGTCCAGTTTAATAATTTATGTTATAATTACATACTTTGTAACATCATCACAGTTCAACGTAACTGATGTATGGATACAAATAATTAAGCCTAAGTCAACACATGTTATGTTTGGCATGCGATGTAAGGACGCACAATGACCTGAAAGTAGATCTCAGGTCTCCCAAAAGTGTTTCTTTAAATGTGAACTAATTATTCACAACTTCCAACAGCATGATTCGCCACAAAAAAACAGAGTGCAACAGGAATGTAAGTGCTGAGAAATAAACAGTTTTTATTTTTTTTTGTTTTTAATTGGATATTTATTAATTACTAGGTGTTCAGCCATTCAAGTAAATATAGCACAGAAAAACTACTTACATACAGACCAAATTTAATACATAAAGAATATAAGTAATAAAAAAAATACCGTAACCACCAGAGCATGCCAAAGACAACAATGTCTTATCCAAATATAAGAATCACATTTTGCATTGTCACCTCAAAATTTAGGTAGAAATTTATGAAAATGCAAATTTTCCGTACATTAACTGAGACTGAGAAAATTTTTAAAAATAAATGTTTTAAGGTTTTCAATGCAAACAATTTACTTGAAATAAATCAAACTAAACTAACATTGTGATGGAAGGAATTCTTTTAATTTATTAATTTTTAAGATTTGCATCAATTATAAAAAAATTGTTACTACTAATGAGGTGCAAATGATTTGTGTTGGTGTATGGTTCCAACCGTACCAAAGGGCATCCATCTTATAAACCTTATGGCGGTATGAAGCCAATAGTACAATTTAACGTCAACATTTATATTTTGTTCAAATATATATTACCTCTAAAATTTATAACTGGTCCAGAGAAAAAATAAATAAATTACCACAAGTATTTACATTACCTTACAATGGTGCATCAATAACGTTCAAAATACTGTAGCGTAATGCTAAAAACACATTTTCACGCCTTTTCCATTTGCTTCAAACGTTCAGAAAGTTTATTTATTGTGTATCTTTGTTTTGCCAAACAGATGAACATGTTTGAGGTACTTATGAAACCACAAGCAGGAAGACTCTTGTCACATATACAATTATTTCAACTTGACCTTGACTGTATTCTATTGAAAGTAATCTAATTTTTGTACGCATAAGGTATTATAAATTTTAAACACATCCACACATCCACAATGGTTTATGTTGTGTATTTCTGCCGAATCATTACATCAAATTGGAATTGTTTTGGGGAAACTGAACCAAAAGCAAAAAATTTTCATCATGCAGGAGTGCATAAATGTAACACATAATACAATTGTTTATGTGTTCTCATTGTAAACGCAGCATAAACACTGAGATAAAAAGGCCACCTTACACTACAAGGCAGCTATCCACTAATATTGAATACTTGCAATAAGTTTCAGAAATACAACTATTTATAAACTTTAAATTCACTTATATATATTATTTTAATATTTCAGCAAAAATAGATACTTGATATGGCAATGCATGTACAAGTTGTGTGTATTCAGTCCATCTTCTTAACATTAACATTACGGAGAATGCAGGGATGGGCACATCAAGTATGAGTCTCAATGTATCACATACTTTTTCATCATCATCATGCAGGTATCATGCATGTCAAATATCTTTCCGCATACTTGTATACAAAAATATCTGCTGGATTAAATATATCTGACTGACTTATATGTCACTAGATAAAATACAGATCATTACTACATAAGTAAAAATATACAAATTTCTTACACTGCAAAAAAAATGGCCCTTTAATTTATGAAACAAAAAAATGAAAGAAATTTTATTTTCGCGTAAGTACTTTAAATAGGTTTTTATGAACCATCAGGTAACCAGGTCAGTCAGTAACAAGCATTGTGTTGCAAAATAATAAAATTGAGAAAATTATTCACTCAAGACAATTACTGGCGTCACCTAACTTGTTGCTAACATCACTCATGTTTGCCATTAAGTTCTTTGTTGTGACATTTGACATGCATGGAAAATATACCCTTTGTTAAGTGGCCAAGTACATGGCAATAGTAAGACCAACTTTAAATAAATGTATATATTAAAATTTGTGAAATAATGCGAGAAGGCAAGCAATTAAGATACCAACTCTTCGCGATAATTGGTTCTGGAGATACAGTAACTCACAGTATACACAGAGTTGCAACTGATATCAAGAGTAGCGCAGCGCAGCACTTTGCATATTCATAACTCCAGCCATGATAATAACGTATACTTCCGTACTTATCTGTTTTCTACAAAGACTAGGTGAAAAAGTTATACTTAAATACTTTATTCTGAACAAATATGTGTTTGAATGCTATACTCACTTTAAAGATTGCGATGAAGTAGTATCTTCTTGCCACAAGTTTTCACAAGTCTTGTCTTATAAGAGTGAAAACTGTGAAATTGTTTTAAAAAACTGTGTTTCCTAGCATTAGACAAAAGGCACGAGCTGCATGGCGCTCAAACTACGCTGCAGTGTGTTTGAAAGTCAATTCTTTAAAAGAAAATATTGTACATGTCCATTTTCATATGAAACGAAATCACAAATTGGACTAGAAATTTTAACTCATCAAGCATATCTTAAATATATAGCACAAATTTTAAAAGCATACTAGCCTCACTTTGCTTTACAAAATTAAACACTCTCCATATCTTGGTTTATTTATGTGTACCACAAAAAATGAATTACTAGTCATGTTTGACACACTAAAAACAATTTGTGAGGCCACATTTCATAATGCTGTTTTTTTTTTAAAGCCTTCTCGTAAATGTGAACATATAACTACACAATAACTGTACAATAAAGAACTATATACACCATTATTTCAAACTGAAAGACATTTTAGGATACTGTAATATCACGAAACCTACAAATAATTTGCAAAAAAAATAGCATTTGAAGATCGCAATGAACCAAACAATGAGATGCGATTTAAGATCTTATACATTGGATTCAACTAAAAAAATAAATATATAATATTATTACATTTCAAGCGATGTAATGCTAATAGGGCTAAAATTAAATTATCTGCGCAGTATATACATTAGGAATTGCACAGGTTGTCTTTTTAAAATGTAGTATATACAACTGATACCTACAAAAATCATTTCACGGCTTGGTGTTATGTCTACACTGATTCCTATTGCAGATGTGTAGAGGTCAGGCTGACAACACGAAGTTCCAGCATCACTATTCTTGATAGACATAAAGAAAATATACTAACTGTCCTCTTGGGTGCTTAGGTTTGATTTTCCAGGGTAGTTGTTCATCATAGGCATTCAGTACAGGATAATTCTTCTAGTTCTTTATTTTCCCACTATTTTTGCAATGCAATCTTTTTGTTTGCATCTTGATTGGATCTGAAGACGGAGGCACTGTCATCTTCCCTTTCAATATGCGATTAACATTGGTAATCCAATCACAGGTTAAGAGTTTCACAACTGCCTTAACTACAAGTGATTTCACATCATATTTTCTGCAGTACAAGAAAGATAAATCTATATTATAATCGTAGTCACACAATATTTTGGCTACACCAGGCATATAGCACACCTGGTAACTTGTTTTGGATTGTCGTGATAATTTGGTGACATATAGAGACAAAGGTTGTATGTGGGAGGCATAGTGCCTTTGGTGAGTATCACCTGGCTGTTATAAACTCACAGAACAATTTTTTGTTAGCAAAAATACCTTATTTGCTACAAAACCACTTATGTAGGCGGATGTTGCTAAGGCAATTCTTGACTCTGAAACAACTTATTTCCGTGGTGGCACAACATGTCGAACTACCTCCTGGGGCTGTTCTACAGGAATATCGTCTGTCTGCACAAAACGTTTAAGGATATCAAGTGCTCCTTCTGTGTTATCTTCTTCACAGCTGGAACTTAATGAACGTGAAGACATAAAGTTAGACACAATCAATGACTTGAAAGCAGAAACAAAACTTGTAGAAGTGGGAATGACATTACCAATACCATGACTACGTACACTGCAGAAAATTTTTTCAAGAGAGTCTTGGTTAAAGTTGCGTGAGGCAACAAACCGGAAACCATAATTCAGTAGTCTATCAGATAAATGTCTCAAACCAGTGCTTGATACTTGGAGGTACCGACTTCCGTTTTGTTTGTAAGAGTGAAAACTATGAAATAGTTGAAAAAACTGTGTTTCCTGGCATTGGACAAAAGGCACCCACCTGGTAAATTCTGATTTGGAAGTGAGAACTTCTTCCGCCTCTTCGTGCTCACGCTCTTGCAATGGTCACTGAAATGATCGTCACAAACAAGGAAGTTTTTGTACATGACAATGTCATCTAATTCAGCGAATCGTGGATTTTTAATCCTTTCAAACCATATTATAAGCTGTTCTTTCTCGTACTAAGGGAAAGTATGTCGAACTGTTCCCAGTCTGTACTTACATTGTGGCACACAACACGTAACTGTTCTGAGCATTTTGATATTGCAAGCAATTTTAACACAATTGTTACATTATACAACAGTTGCTACGGTACACGATTTTAATCACTGTAATCACCACGTGTCTCACTAACATCAAAATCAAACAAATATACACACTTCCGCCATTAAAGTTATTACTTGTAAATAAAGTATAAAAACAAGTAGCGAAAACTCGATGCTATCGCTAAGTGTTTCTTCCCTTAACTAAAACAGAGTTACAGATACGGCCTATGAAGTTTCCACCCCGTACCCAGTAGGGACCGTAGCCCGAAGCCGGCTGTCATCGTGCACGTCAACATTCATACTGCCGGGCACAACGTGTGTCGCCGCCAGCGCTGTCGGCAGGGTGATCACGTGACTCATGACGTCACCACGCCTAGATTCACCCCCTTTCTCCGAGCGTCGGCGGAGTTGCAATACGCACGAGAACGAAGACCAGAAAAAAATAAAATTCTGTTTTCGGTTCCTGTGCATACATCAACTTAAATAAAGAGTTTAGATTGGATATGATGCCTTCAATAAACTGATAATGAAAATCGCAATGTTGAGATATTTCTTCCCCGATAGAGAGAGGGTGTAAATTTATGATGTATAAAATTGCCAGGCTGGGGGCAGTCTCAAGGTATTCGGCCCCGTATGCGTCATTATGCATTTAAGATAATATTGTGTTAAGGGGCCCTTCTGGTCAATGCTAATATGGGTATTTTGGGTTCCATATTTTGAGTTAGGGTTTCATTGCGAAAAATTATAAAGAGATGATTGCCTGTTTTATTGCATTTTCTTGTAAAGTATAGAAGTCTTCAATGCTTCATACGTTTTCTAGAATCCATGCGGCTTTGTATATTACGTAATCACCATAAGGTTTGGTTTTGCTCGTGTGAGAAAGTTTTATATATTTCTTTGTAATATCACGTTTAGTGCACAATCTATATGCAATTATTTATAACGTTAATTTGGTATAATTTTACGCCCATTTTGATTTAAAGAAAGGGGTTTTAAAAATGAAATTGTACCTGAAATATTACTATATTTTTGAAAGTTGAAACTCGAAAATTTTGTACTATGTAAAACGCAATTAATGAACTTTTCTTGTTTCACTTATATAGCAAAGTATTCCAGATTTATCCTTTTGCCTTTAACTTATTCTTTTTTTTGACGTGACAACGTCTTAAATTAGGTTGCGGCTGGGAGTCACTTATGAAAAAGTGTAACGCTCGGTAACGTTACGATGAGTCACCGAGGAGGGGTAATCAAGGGAGGGAAATGAGGGGAGGAAACAGGAGGGGAGCCGAGCCGGCCAAGGAGAAAGCCACCTTGCATGGAAGCAATTCCAAAGACGAACGACGCGGTGGAGCTAGCGTCGCAGTTTTACAATTAATAAATGTAATTAGACGAACCACAAGGAAATTAATAACGCGCTTGATAAATAAAGACGCTCTCGCATTACTAAAAAAATATGTTTAATGAATATTCGTTGCAGTGACAGATATTGTTTTTTTGACGTGACAACGTCTTAAATTAGGTTGCGGCTGGGAGTCACTTATGAAAAAGTGTAACGCTCGGTAACGTTACGATGAGTCACCGAACGAGAGAGAGGCCCGCCGAATGCCTTGCGTCTCTCTCCCACTCAACTATGATCGGTCTGCCGCGCGCGCAGCACTACGTTGTCACGTAAAATCTTCGCCCGTAAAACCGACTTTACAGGCGACCATTTTTTTTTTTGGATTGATGAGTTTGAGCTGTTTAAGAGAAATACTTGAATCAATATTTTCTTATTAGTTTGCCAACTGCTGAGTTGTTGGTGGTTGCTGGACTTGGAGCGGTCGGGGTGTTGACTCTTGCACACATGAGGCGCTGGTGACAATACCCTGGGGTCTCAACCTTTATTTTCTCTAAATGTAATTTCAAAAAGACTAAAATTACAATGTGGTAATTTTTGTATGTCTACTTAAGAAACTTTCTCTCCAAAAAAGTTGGCATTCTGCGCGCTGACGTAGTGACGTCTGGACGAGGCAGCGAGTCACGAAACTTGAGGTTTTGTACGGCAGTCGTGTACGTCTCCCGTAAGAAGCACGTGGTTCCTGGACCACGTCGCAGTGTGCTTATGAAAGCAATGGCACATAAGTTACAGCTATAGACGTTAATCAGTATTTTTAAATTTTATGGGAGCCAAGAGAGGAAAACGAAGAAACGGCATTTCTACAGACTTGTTTTTACCAACTTTTGGGAGCAAACATTTTATACAAAAGCGATGTATTTCTGCCAAATCATTTATGACACCTTAAGATTTTATCCTGTCACATGTTGCAGCTCCTCATAACTTCACTTGCCCCGCCCCGCTCGAGCGGGCGAAGCAGTGTGTCGAGAGCGTAAGTGATAATCCCAGGATTGCGCGGATATTTACAAAGTAGTACCGCTGTCGCGATAAGCCTGTCAGCACTCGTACCGCCTTCTGCCATTAAGGGGATTGAATGTTTGGGGTTATCGTTGCAAGAATGTTCTGATCATCGCCTCCGCCTCTCTCAGCTGACTCGTAGTGCGGGAAACCTGGATCGGGCCAGCGAGTCTGTGTATTTAGGCAGCTACGGGCCTCCTAGAAATCAGTCTAGAGTTTGGATGATTGTACGACCTCAAGCGCCAGGTGTGCGAAGACAGCGAAGCGACGAGCCAGTGAAGCGGCGAGTGGCGACGAAAGTGACCAGCGAGAGTGCAGTCTGCGGACTGCGAGCATCGGTACAGTGGAGAGAGTGAGACCGGCGGGCGTGACTACTGAACTGGATGCATGAGTGACAGGCGTTTGGAATGATGGCCGTAGACAGTGGTATTGATTATGTGCAAGTAATAAGTGTGAATTATGGGACTGTAACAATGTGATTTATTACGCACACGGAATAGAAATACTCTTAAATTTTTATTCGAAATAGAATTAATTTTTAAACAGTAAAATATTTTACATTGTTGTTACAAAATACATGCATTATTCTTAGATATGAAATATAAATCGTGCTTCTCTGACAAATTTAGTTGTCTGTGTACCCAATGCTAAAAACTGCATGTTGTACAGTCTTATGCAGTACCTACTCGATTAGAAGCCACACTAATTATACCTTAATAGCAAACAAGGTGCCACGTGGACTTAGTTGGTATTCATAAAATAAAGAAAACGCGTACTGTGTACTCAAATGTAGACCGAAAATAAATGTCTCAGATATTTTTAGAAGTTCTACTTTTCTGTGAGTTTGGTGTAGTGCAGAAAGGGATAAGTACTGTAATTAGAATTGAGATTGACATTAAGTATTGTGCTCACTGAGATTAACAACAGGTAATAGTAGTAGAGGGTAATTATTAAGTTTATGGCATGCGGAGGCATGCAGAGGCGACAACAGTGCTACCTAGTGTCGGTTAAGTAAACTACCTCCAATAACATGGAGAAACTCTCTTACGGCTTCTTTCCTTCCGCAGCGTTATTTTATTAATTAAATGGCAAAACTGACGGCTAGGCTGTAGGTGTTCCCCCAAACGAGCCACGGGTGTTCTAAGCGATAGATGGGTTGTNGCCACGGGTGTTCTAAGCGATAGATGGGTTGTAGGAAGCGGTGAGGTGCATCAAGGTTGGTTATTAGCACCAGAAGTGGCCGTTATGTTCAGGTCAGTCAACAGTCACCCTGGATGGTGTTAAGCTGATAGGGAATATGTATTCCTCATCCACGGATGCCAAAGCGCTGAAGTAATAGTTTTNCTTTCCTTCCGCAGCGTTATTTTATTAATTAAATGGCAAAACTGACGGCTAGGCTGTAGGTGTTCCCCCAAACGATCCACGGGTGTTCTAAGCGATAGATGGGTTGTAGGAAGCGGTGAGGTGCATCAAGGTTGGTTATTAGCACCAGAAGTGGCCGTTATGTTCAGGTCAGTCAACAGTTACCCTGGATGGTGTTAAGCTGATAGGGAATATGTATTCCTCATCCACGGATGCCAAAGCGCTGAAGTAATAGTTTTNACCCTGGATGGTGTTAAGCTGATAGGGAATATGTATTCCTCATCCACGGATGCCAAAGCGCTGAAGTAATAGTTTTCGCAAAGAAGCTATGTATACATGATATATAGGAACGGTAAACTGAACATTTGCAAAATGGAATCCCTGTGCTTAAGATTTACTTGTATGTACATTTTGTGTTCTTGTACCAAATGTAAAATTAATATTACCACGGGATTGTTCATTTATTCATGCGTCAGTCAAGTTAAACTGTGAAGTTATTAGAAAAGTAAATATTTTGCATATTTTATCATTTTTACAGTGCATTAAAAGACACAAAGCAAAAAAAAATTTAAGAATGTACAAATGTTTGCCTGGCACTTATAACTATACGTTAAAACATGGCACTACTATCCCTCCGTGTTTGCCAACTTAAAAGGGGCGGTCAAATGATACCGGGACTAACATTTAGTTCCAGAAAAAGTTTGTACCGCCACCTCCATCAAGCCAGTCCCATACAACTTTGACGTGGGGGAAAACAGACATTCAACCTGTATAAGGTTAGCAAACAGGATTTTAAAAAAAAAGTTTAATATACCTAGATGTGGAGTGGTCGTGACCCCTTCCCGGAAGTGAACACAAACATAATTTGTTTGTTTTCATTTATTAACAAATAGTTTTGTTAAATTCGTACAACATAAATGAAACTCTGACAATTATTCATTTATATTACAAACGCGCCATATTTTCGTCACAAATCTTCAAGTATACAAAGTTATTTTCGTATAAAGAACTTTTATTTAAGTCATCTATAAATAATTCTTATATCCTGGATAAAAAGTTGCAAATATCGTTAGAGAAATCTCCCTCGTGTACCAAAGTGTTCACCACTTGGTGACAGTGTTGACAAAATATTGGTCGCCACGGAAGATTTCGCGTTTTGGTTGCGCCTCAAAGGCAAACATTTCGTTTGTAACCAAAAAATTATATACTACAAAATGACATCTTTATCAGCATGATTAAATAATTTCCCTATCGCTCTTTAACAAAACCTTATAAACTTTACTTAGTTATTCACTATAGTCAACTAAAAACTCTCATTTTTATCTAGAAATCTTTTGCATTTAAAAAGTCACAAAATTAAATTACATACAATTAAAAACATACATAATAAAATTAATTTTTTCGCCATACCGCGAGCTAACTACTAGATAATGTGTACTTAACTTATCATGACTGCTTCACCCTCTGCCAACACGAAACGGAGATATAGGGCTCTCCACCACACCCCCTCCCAAACCTTCCTGGCCCACTCTACGTCGATTGTGGATCTTAGCAACACAGGACACCGAAGTATCCAGAAGAGCGACAAAAAAAAAATTCCAACTTCGGCCAGTGATAGTTCAGTTAACAACTTAAAGTCACATCCCCACATGCGCAGAACACAGCTTGAAGCGGGACACACACCCCGCACTCCTCTCGGAGCTCTGTGTTTGTAAAATGGGGCAACCAAGTATGAGGTTAGGTGGCGTGGTCCAATGGCTGCGAAGTCGACTAGTGTTTGCCAACAAGGTGATAGTAATGACGTCACTGAAGGTGGTCGTAGCTTGCGGCGGCCACAGTGCAGGACCGGGTCGCGCCACTAATCGTGTTCCTGCAACCGTCCGCGTCACGAGCCGGCCGAGCACCGCCGGCCGGCACTGAAAACTCTGCGGCCCGTTCGACTATCAGCACCGGGCAGAAATACATCTTGAATTCGCTTTTATTTCCCCCATTTGCGATGTCGAAAACAGCCGGCGTTTTATTTGTCACGTGGCACTGGGTGCATGGTTAACCGTGAACATTCTATAACTAGAGACCTGAAAAATTCGCGAGTTCAATGACCTGTAGGTTATACTCCATTTTCGTATGCAAAATCATGCAGATATCACTGTTCATTGGTTGCTTGTTATATTAGCGGAAGGCGGTGATTCGGTCTGTATTTTACTGTGTATTTATTATTGGCTCAGAGTTGTCCAGGAGGTGTAATTTAATGGGTGGGCCAATAGCATTTGCAATACAAACGTACGGGATTTGAATTCTAGGTTGTCCCGAAATGAAAACGAGAATTTTTCAGGTCTCTACCTATAACTGATATTACTACGCTGATAATGCGTATCTCAGTCCCTATTGGAGGGGGGTTGCCAGGCTATATAGCTTTGGGGAACAGCTGCCTGGGGTGTAAATAAATTGCGTCCCGGATACATAAGCTACCTTGTTATACCTGGTAGCGTATGTACTAAGTAAATGTGTGCTGGTGGCAGCACTGAACCGGGCTACAGCCTTCTCCCCTCGGAAATTACACGGTCGTTAAATAAATTTTTGTGGTTTCACGTTGCACGACCTCAAGGCAGTTCAGTGCATTCCGATAAAGGGGTGATCTGCCAGTTTATGAGTATATCAGTATCGCCCTTAGCTCTCCCTTGCATCGGAGCTTTGAAAATTCAGAGGAGCCTCAAGTAGGCGAAAGCTTTACTGCTTCCCGAAGGAAGAAATTAAATGATTACCAAAAACATTTATGAAAAGAAATAAATGCAAATACGCCTTCTCCAATAGCGACATTCTGAGCAGCACCATCTTGCCAAAAGCAACGCTACAAACCGGACCTCACCAACGAAAGATCCTAATGGTGTCGGTCCAATTGAATTTATTTTACGTTTTCGGTTGCGAGTTCCCTACTGACTGGTGCAGCAAAGACCGGGTCATCTCTACGCCGAAAGCCTTTAATTGTCATGCAACATGTGCGACGGAGCCAGCGGGTCGGAAGGGTCATGCGACCCCCTGACAATCTGCTGATAATTCCTCAGAAGAAATAATGAACCCACAGTCCACAGCAGCTGGCAACCTGTCAACACTGCACTGTGAATCTGCTATCCATCAGCGTTTGACCCAATGTTTATTTTTATTATGTCTTTTTCCGCGTCTGAAAGCATGGCTTCGTTCTACAATGACTCAACGAAGTCTTAATCACATGGCTGTATTGGCTGTAAATCGATAACTGGCAAAAAATCGTTTCCAACTTGGCGATTGCCAATAAATTCATTTCTTCAAAATAATCAAGAAAAATAGTTTCTGGACACATCCATATGTGACCTGTGTTCATTTCACTAACNAATTCATTTCTTCAAAATAATCAAGAAAAATAGTTTCTGGACACATCCATATGTGACCTGTGTTCATTTCACTAAAACTATGACTTTTGTTGAGAATTAATACGAAAAGAAAAATTTGATTTTAATTTTCAAAAATAATTTCTTTAAATTTNAACTATGACTTTTGTTGAGAATTAATACGAAAAGAAAAATTTGATTTTAATTTTCAAAAATAATTTCTTTAAATTTTAAATGCTTCTAGTTGAACGGTGCAGTATTTCTAGAATGTTTATGATACTATGTTTGTTTTTAAAAGATATCAGTTATCACGTTAAAACAAAAATGTGAATATGCGTACATATTATATATGTTTTTAGTAAACCTTAATATTAAACACGTAAGAATTTTCTGTTATATTGTGATATTTGCTAGTGTTAATATTAATTTAAAACACTGCAAACTACGCAAAACATTTTTTTCTTTAGAAATCTTGCCCTTGGCCCCCTAATGACGAACACCTTCCACTGCCCCTGGAATGCAATCTTTAGCACTCTGCAACCTATGGATCTTAATGCGAAGGCAAAGGCAATTTTAAGCTGTCCCATGCAGATTGTCTCGAATGCCCTATTCCAAAAAATATCTGAAGAGAGTTTTCCTTTTCGCAATATAAACTTGAGACAACAATTAATAACCAATTTTTTTACATGTATTTCAAAGAATTTCACACACCAGGTATATGTTGTTCATGGTTAGTTCAAACTTTTCTGAAGCCCTGCTAAAGTATTACGTCCAAGCTATTTCTCCGCCTCATACAAACAATGCTTAAAACTAAGTCTAGAAATTTACACCAAAGGGACACCGTGCCGGCTTCGGGCGCACTCAGTTTAATATTATTTTTCATAAGAACTATTTCTTACTAGGCATTACCAACACACCTACCCCCCTGTATTTATATATATATATAAATTATTAATTGAATATTATATTTTATAGACAGAAGTAAAAGTTAAAGTTAACTAAAAATAAGGCACTTTTATATTAACACAATGATAAAACGCTTTTAATACGTACATTTTTTAGGAAACAACCAAACACGACATATAGGGTAATTTTTCAAATGTTTGATTAAAAAAAAGTGTACAGAAATCGTAAATAGACTATAGGTGGGAAATTTGACTAACGGGAGTGCAGTATACAGGAATGCTTTGTATTGGGAGTCTATTTAAAAGCGGAAAAAGAAATGATAAAGCACGTTGCTTGTCCGTAGGGAGGGGGGGGGGAGGAGTGGGTTATGTATGGTATAAGTATTGACAGAGATATTCACGTGAGTAAATGCATGGTATTCTAGTGACAGCCAGAGTAGTCCAGTAGAATTGGCATTAAGTAAGGAATGATTCAAAGAAAGCTGAATTTTTGCATACGCCTTCGTCTTATATCATTGTTTAATATACTTTAAGTCTCCCTCGATTCGAATGCGGGAACAGCCGTCATATTGGAAAAATGGTGGCCAAGAATAGTTTCTTATATATCATTCCTGAGTGATTAATTGTATCTAAAAATTTTTTCGACAAAAAGTTTCGGGAATAAAAGTATTTATATAAACACCCTTGCAATTCATTCTCGTAAAATGTGTAATTATTCAGTTATAGCCGATTATNGAATAAAAGTATTTATATAAACACCCTTGCAATTCATTCTCGTAAAATGTGTAATTATTCAGTTATAGCCGATTATTTATGTCAAAAATTGAAGATGATTCAATTTGTATTTCTTTATTAAACTGTGAGATCCAATTTAAGGTATAATTTGTACTCAAATATATACATTATTGACATTATCTTTTATGGTATTTTTCTCTCTATAAATAATTTCCACACCATCTGTAAGGTAGAATTATCGGCACTTTTTTAATGTCGTATTCCCAAAATGAATATTCCACTTAATAGTTTTTACTCAACCCGAAGCTTTTTCATATGTTGTAAAGAACTTCTACGTGCATTTGTACAGCAATGTTCATTAATATCTTCTATAGTAGTATCTGTTTCTTCTAGTTCAGCAACATATCCAGAAGATTGGTTTTTATCTTTTTGAAAAGATTTTTGTTACAAACATGCTACATTAGCAGCACATTCTCCAACAACGAAAAATACTGACTCGGTGCATGTGTGACATATATGGTTTATCGGAAAAGCTTCTCAACTTCATGTAGTGAGCCCACTAAGTGGAAATTATGCTTCCGCAGAAGTTCCACAGAAGCTGTGCTGTTGGCAGTGCGTTTTTATTTGTCGTTCTCGACCTCCTCCTTGGTTGTCCTCTCCCCCGCTCCTCTCTCCCATTATTAGTCTTTATCCTATAGATACCCCACTATTATTCGTAGACAGTCAACGGTGTTTGCATATTATCTTTGAACTGTTTATGTGTTCGATTGTGAGGCATGTAGATAAATTTATGTTAAAATGAGCAGAAAAGACCAAGAGGATAAACATATTTACGACTAATGGCCGGTTTCACCAACACGGAATAAACTTGCCACAGCCTAGGAACTCGTAAGTTTAAGTAATATTGTAAGTCTGAAGTTAAGCAAAAGAAAGTATTTTCACAGTTACAATAATGATTCCTGTGAGGCGAAGTTAGGTAAGAAACAAGTAGTAAGCTGTCCGAGCACAATTTTTTTTTCTTTCTTTAATATTCCTTTAAAAATGTATGTGAAACAAAATGGATTGTTATGCATGATACTATGATAACTAGACATCGGATAAAATGCACTAACAAAATGCCAAAATATGCATGCAAATATGCTTTAAAAAAGCCCAAATATGCACAAAATATTCACAATAAAAATGCCAAAGTTCGTTTTAATTTTTGTTTATTTTCTTTAATCAGCAACATTTAAATAATAATAAGAAATAAATCAATCATATAATTTAACAAATTGTGTTAAGTACCTATCATGTAGCAAATTAAACTCAATATCACGCATAATTCTTATAACAATACACTATCACGTACTTTTCCAAATTTTCTAGAGCAAATTTGTGACGTTTGTCGCCTAATATTAATTTGTAAGCAGAAAATGACCTCTCCACATCAGCCGACGTCACTGGACAGAATTTGAAATTTGACGCCATTTCTTTAGATATCGCTTTTGGCGGGGTGTGATTTGTGCCGTTGATATAAGCATTAATCTCCTTGATTGCTTCAAGACCCGGGTTTTTACGCAGAACAGCGTTTAATTTTNCGTTGATATAAGCATTAATCTCCTTGATTGCTTCAAGACCCGGGTTTTTACGCAGAACAGCGTTTAATTTTTCACGGATCTTTTCCGATAGTGAATTAGGAAGGGCGTCAGTCTGTTCAATAATTTTCTCCAGTATTTCTAGGGCCTTNCACGGATCTTTTCCGATAGTGAATTAGGAAGGGCGTCAGTCTGTTCAATAATTTTCTCCAGTATTTCTAGGGCCTTAAAGAGTGGAAGGTTTTTTCTTTCCAATTTCTCTATGGCGTCGGGTATGTTGCTGAAATGTGTAGTAATGAGGGTGATATTCTGTTTGATGGAAGCGTCTTTAAATGCTAGCTTGCTTGAATGAATTGCAATGGCCTCCGAACTGTCAAATTGACTAACCACTTGTTTTATGGCCTCAAAATTCTCAGCATAAAACAATACAGCCTTCAACCAGGTACCCCATCGCGCAATTACAGGTTCTGAGGGCAGTGCTATATTTGGCAGCTGCTCCTTGTAAGCTTGTACCCGCGACGGTGCTTTTAAAAATACTTTCTTTGTAGAGGAAATCAATTTATTGACATTCCTGAACACTTTCCTTATCTCTTCTGCAAGTTGATGAAAGCCATGGGCCAAACAGGTAATATGCAGTAGTTTTGGATAAAACACTTGCAGAGCTTGACCAGCTTTAACAATATAAGGAGCAGCGTCAGAAACAAAGACACAAATTTGTTCTTCCATAGAAGAATCAGGAAACAATGACTTTATGGAATCATTTATGCGCCGGGCAATAGTTGAATGGTTCGTTTTTTCTAGGGCCTTACAGGCAACTAAGTGGGAGGTAGAGGGTTCCTTTGTTAATTTTCCAACTATCAAATTTGCTATATATCGTCCGCATGAATATGTTGTTTCATCAGCTGAAATCCAGAGCAAATTGTTCGAAAGATCGGTGCGAATTTCACTTAACACCTCTTCGTAAATACCTGACAGGTAGTTTTTCCTAATCGTAGATTCTTCAGGAACTATCTGATTTGTGCAATATTTCTTGACAAATTGCCGGCATACTGGGTAATTCAGTTGATGAAATGGAATATTGTAACCAATAAACAACTCACATAAATCTTTATAAAATTCTGTTTTCTTTGTAGAATCCGAAGTAGAAGGCTTAATTTGAGTCAGCAGTTGTTGACGATTTGTTGAAGATTTATTTCTTACTGCTACGCGGGAAGCAGTATTTACGTGTTTATCAATCTGATATTTTTTCGAAGAAGGTATACGCTTGTCACAAACCTTGCAGAAAATTGCATCGCCATCAGTTGTAAATTGGCCTGGGTAAAGTTTAATCCAAGATTCCGTTGAACTCTGGGTGTTCTTTTTCACTGGCGGCATTGTCGTTATTAAGGTCGAATCAAAACAAAAACCAATCGTGCGTAAACAAACACTGCGGGTAACTGAATGTGTAGGTGCGTGGGGCAGTCAGTGGAGAGTGCCACCCCCGCAGCGCGCACCCCTCTCGCCTAATGCTGTTCTCCTCGCTATCGAAATAAGCAAGATTGGGAAGAAACTATTCAAATATGCAATAACGCTGTAAATATTGCGTTTTATGCATTTGCATATGCAATTATGCAAATGCATATAATCCGATGCCTAATGATAACAGTGCTGTTCGCTCTCCCTTTCCTTCCTATTGGTAGTCTTGGAAACCATTTCTCAGTAAAAAGGAGGAAGAGGAAACAATGACTTTTGATCCCTTCGCTCCATAGAATCACCAGGGTTCCTCGTCAGTGTTGTTGAATTGGTTGTGACGTTTTGTGACTAACTCTGTCCTTGGCTCGTAAGTTACAGGCAGAGTCAATGGGCGTACTCGAAGCAATTGCAACTCGTGAAACAACAGTAACAATCTTCAAAGAGTGACGTGATAAAAACGTGGACACTTTCAAACAATAATTTTAAAAAATCCGAAGAATTAGCAATGGAAGTGGGGCCACAAGTATATAACGCGAAAACAAAGATGCTGCAGAAAAACAGACCCAAATGTAATTTTAAGGCAGTTGTAGAATATTATAGTACTACAGTGTGCCTTATTTTTATGAACAAACTTCTCAATGACCATTCTTCTGGATTTTAAAATAACAGCTACAAAGAATTAGACAGATTCGAAATATGCTGTTACCAGAGTTTGGTGGTGGTTTTGAATATTCAGTTCTTGTATGAGCTGAACCATACAATAATGATTTACTCTGGTTTTAAGCTCTGAAAGATATATACGAATTTGGAAGCAGTTAAATATATATCAATTATCTTAGATACATTTTCTAATTATCCTTCAGAGGTCTACAAATTGACTTCTGCGTTACCAAACATTACAGTTCTCTTTCAACTATAATGAACACTACCCGTCACAAGAAGCACATTGGAGAGCATCTTTTCGACCTGAAGTTTCCTGTTAACTTATCTACGTAGTAAAATGAGTAAAAAGACAGGTCTCCGTAATGGGTTGGCTTTGCAAAAGCCTGAAAGTTCAGGACATATTTGCTGGGAAGCACAAAATAAAACGTCTTTAAACATTCTTTGAATCACAAAACAGATTCATAAGTATTAATTTTCTATTTTTTAATGTGCCCCTGTTTTCTTCGGAGATAGCACGAGCTACGAGGATTCTACACACAGATTTTATTTCATACATAAATATAATTTACTTAAAGAGTTCGCATAAACTCTATAAACATTTTTCTAGTAAATTTCCTTATCTGCAATGGAAGATTTTAACTTATTCATAATATGTAAATAATACCAAGTTGCAAATAAATGTATGTTAAGCCTGTTTGCCACGATAAAATTTTCCGTACAAGCTCGAACGGAAGCTTCCACGGAAACTTCTACCCGAGCCTGCATGCAAGTAGTCATGGAGGGTTCTTTGGAATAACTTATCCAACGATACTTGTTGCCACACAAGTAAAGGCGAGTGCATATGGTTTTTCTTCTGCATCTGTCGCTCGGGAACAATCTTCACTCGCTACTTCACCATAATGCGTTTATGCATAGAGACTAATCGTTTTGTTGTTAGTTGGAACTTTTCTGTTAAAAAAACACGAATTTTCACAAAATACTGTTTTAGAATCAGTAAACATTTTCGTGTTTTTTTATTTACTATTTAATGGTCTTAATCGCTATTTCTCAGAACAAAATAAACAAAATGACTGTACCGCTTTCTCTCTGTTTGACTACAATTTAAACCTTGTAGAAAACCTCCCATCTAAAACTGCGCACGATCACGAAAACGCCTACGAATACGGCCAGCAGATGGCCAAATCTTCCATAGAACCATCCATACAAGCGGCCATGCAGGCTTGCATGGAATCTTCCATGGAATACAGGCTTTATCGTCACTACAAGAACTCCCTTACGGACTTGACTTTCCTGAGCAAGTGTAGGAACTTCACCATGGATGTATGAGGGCATGAATCACCATTCGCGCTTTCCCACTATACGTCCACACTGATGTGGTCAACTTCTGAATAATATCTTAGTCTAGTGGCAGGAAAATTCTGTACTTGAGGAACATAATATTCAAATTTCAGTAACATTCATTGTCACTGTGCACGCCACACATAGCGTGCCCATTTTTGGTCGCATTATATTCTATATTAATTATTACTGCAATAAATGACAGAGTATGATAAAAAGTAGTAGTGACTGAAAACATATTTATTTTAATAATCAAAATCACTCATGAATTCGGTTAGTTTATGATATTATGCCTAAATTATTTTTTAACCTTAAAATATTAATTCTGTGGTTCTCTACTCCCTCTCCAGGAAATAGTGCTGGAGCCGCCTTTAAGATTGTTATGCAGGAAAAATCTGCCACGGATCTAAGAGTATAGTAGAAGACATGCTAAAGTGAGCTATCTTCGATTTATAGCATAATTATGTGGATATAACTTTGTAAAGAATAAATTCGGGACTACAAGTATAATACAATTTTATTTTTTATAAGTAATTTTAATTTCTGCATTTTTTGTTTGAAACATTTTTTGAGATAGAATCAACCTTTCCTCAATTATATGCGAAAAAAAGTTTGTGGCCGCCATTTTTCCAATACGCTAGTGATTGCCGCAGTCGGATGGATAGGGACTTTTAAACAGGTAAATATATTTAAGATAGAGGCGTATGGAAAAATTCAGCTTTCTTAGAAAGAATTCCTTACTTAGCATTTTTTTGTTTTTCTTTACTGGACTAGATGTACAACACTGTTGTTTCATGAAGCCGGGACTGGGAAGGGGGGTGGGGGGGGGCTAGCTGTGGCACACACCCCTCTACCATCGAGAGAGGATAAGCTACTGGTCTCGACGGTATCCGGAGTGTTCCGGACAGCGACAATTCAGCCCAACTGACAATTCCGGCCACCAGAAAAACATAATTTACGTGACAATTTCGGCCAGTGGTTTCTTGACAAGGGAGAGTGGGGGAGGGAAAGGACATCTGTATTTTCGTACTTTTCGATGCTTCTCTGAATATTTTCATCGATACTGACGAACAACTTGTTATGTTAGGTTAGGTGTTCGTAGCCGGAATTGTCACTGACCCAGTACCAATGTTTAAACTGACCTCTAGCTTTGAAAACAAGTGGCCGGAATTGTCGCAGATTTTCCCCTGGCCGTAATCGTCAGTGGCTAGAATTGCCGCACAGCCGTCTCGACAGCTCGTCAACGCGCCAGCGCTGTGACGTCACGCCGGGACCCCGACGCCGTCCTTCCCCTCCACGAGAGGTGACCCCCCTCCACCTCCCCTCCGGCCGAAGTGTAGGAAGGATCCGGCGCCGGTGACGGGCCAGTGGATGCTCGGCGCCGGCGCAGTTCGGGTCGCGCCGTCCGAGTGACGTCACGGGGACGCCGCGGGGGGGCCGGTCTGCCTGCCCAAGGTGAAAGCGAGGCGAGGAGACAGCGTGCGTCTTGTCTACCCGTCGTCGACGGCGTTAGGGCCCCAGGGGCTCGGTGAGTCGCTCTATCCGCCAAGTGACGCCCCGTAGGGGTGTCGCAACGGACTTACTCTCTGCGATTTTCCTGCTGTTGATTGTTCTGTTCCATGTTCACGGAAAAAAACCGAAAAATGTTTGCGCTCATCAAAGCACATTATTATTTCTTTCAGTCACAAATAAATATAGTTTTTGACTGTTCGCGGTTAATTGAGCACTTACGAATTCAGCTTCTGAAAAATGCCACTTCCTCTACCGGCATATATTTTAACGGGCAGGCTGACCGTCATACGCCCAGTTAAGTTGGCAAGGATGGAAGGAAAGTAGATCCATTTCTTAACGTTGAATTGAAAGTGTTAGATAAATATTTTTGAATACTTAAACGATTTCTTTTCCTTTCTGTTTTTTTTAAAGCATATAAGTGTAGAATTTATAAAATATTTACTTATCTTATTATTTCACAGTTTTTCTTGAGCGACGCATGAATAAAGTGATCAGGCCCATGACAACGTTATTTTTACGTATGGCGAAAGAATTCACAATGTTCACACAAGTAGAGCTTTAACAGGGCTTTCAAAAGTGCTCAGTTTACCGTGAACAGCCTGTTTCGTGTTAGGCGTTGCAAGGAACAATTTTTTTTGTCCGGCACTGTACTTGTATCGGCGTGACGTTCTGTCATGTATGGGACCAATAAAATTGTGCTTGTGCGTCATGACGTTGTCAGAAGCTCTTTATGAGCCTGTAGAATGTAGTACCGACAACGAATGGCACCTCCCACACTTGAGTGACTTACCATATTGGTCGCTGTTTTCTTATGTGTGCAGTGCAAGCCATCAAATCAACTTCTTACAAAATATGTAGGACAGTGTGACTGAAGTGGTTATTAACGTAAACATTTAAGGCCGTGCTGCAATCGAGATTTCCACAGACCGCTTGTTAAAGAAACTGGAGTCATATGTATGTTAAGTTGCCTAACCTGAAATGTACGGGCGTGAAAGTGAATTCTTATGCGTGTAGTAATAAGAGTGGATTCTGATTAGCTACGCATAGGTTCTTGCACACCAAAGTTAAAAGTTCGCCAACTTGCTATTCAGCTATACGTTGGCAATGGTAATGGGCATTGTTATGCATAGTTGTAGCAAGCCCCATTATACAGAAGGTATTCAACTCCTATTGTTATTGGTATGGTTATGGTTGTCTCACTTGTAGCGCGGCCTTTGATGTACTATGTTGCAGTAATACTGACATCTAACTAGTAACAGCAACGTCTTTACGTCTTATTAAGAGCGCAAAGTTTAAATTATTTGTTACTGATTTCAAAGCGTCACTTGATCGACGTACTTGATGAACCTATGCATTTTCAATCAACATGAACAAAATATACTAATAAGAAATTCATGTAGGGATAGTGCACAGTTTAATGAACTCTATGAGACTGCAAAAGCTAGAATGATATTGCTGCTTGTCGTTGTTGGAACATGATAAATCATTCTCGCCTGTCAGATCCATGTGTGATAAAAAAAATAACCAGTTGAGCACGGTTGACTATGAGCAATAATATGGCAGGGCCAAGTTTTTTTAAGATGATGCTAGAGTATTGTGAAAACAATGGAATCGACCTTTGCGTGTGTTGCGTAAAGATGTTCCCGTTTTTCTGCTTCATTTTTAAAACTGTTTGTGGTGTGAGATAAAGTTATTTATTCACCCGCCCTGATAAGGCGAAGCTAGCAGTCAGGTATATTGCCTCGTTCCAATGATGCTACTCGTACGTAGCATATACAAAAGTAATCTGAAAAGGGCGAAGGCAGTAGCGATTAGAAAGAAGGGCTGATAGTTAATTACTCATATTTAATGTTTTTCTAAGGCTGAGCTTGAACATCTTACTACTGCCACGGTTTTCTCTCTTGCAGAGGAACAAAGAATAAAATTCTCAAATGAAGAGAATATTTTGTTCAGACTTCCATCTTGCATCCTCTCTAAAATAAACCCCGTATTTATCTTAGATCTTTTTTTTAAGGGGGAAACATCACAATAAAAACACAATTTAGTACTATACCAAGCTCGCTTTTGTGCCTTCTGTTTAAAACAGTTCACTCCTTAAAGAAACAATCAAAATATCACTAACCGCCCGAAATTAGTTCAGTAAAATATGATAACAATTTTCAATCTTCTGACGCATTGAATCTAGTTCCCGTGAGTGGTTTATGAAACGAAGTGAAGGAGAGGCATAAGTAGTAACTTCAAACTGAAATAACAATTATAAATAATTATTGTAGATGCTTGACAACATGGGAGAGGGCAGCGAGTATAGACCTACACGTCGATATTTTGCTCTCCCTGCGAATAGTGAAAAAAAGTCAGCACGTGCTCTCGGGTATGCAAGCACGTCGAAGGTGAACCTAAGATACAGACGTAGCCTACATAGGAAAATTAGCATGATTCAAATTCAAATCAAGCGCGTTAGTACTGACAAACATGCAAGCTTGGTTTATAATACTTGCTAAGAAGCTGTCCTCATCATGATAGGCATATTTTTTAGCCATATGCAAGGTTGTTTTTTTTTTAACGAGTGTATGCCAACCAGTTGAAATTTGGCTTGAAACAGAGGTCTTGATCTCCAAGACAAATTGAAGTCGATTGGCAGATTGCCAAGTTTGGGAGAACGTCAGTTCATTCTTATAAAAATGAATTGATTTCTTTCGTCGTAAACGCAGTTGTGCTGTGCTTGGTTTGATGTTGCATACTTGTTCGCATAAAGCTTTGCGGATTTTAGTTGATTCCGAGCAACATGATGCTGACTTGCTGCTTTAATTCTAATAAACACAGGGATTGGGTCTTGGAACTATTACTAAAGCGCCATTCTCGTCGCATTAGCGAGACAGCTTAGTGATCAAAAACGCCGTGGTCTATGAGATTCTGTATCATTCGGTATCGGCATATACGATAGTACGTTTTGGAACACGCATTTCACTATTTGACATCGCTGAAACGGTGCGGTACAATTCAGAAAATAATATTATCCACTATTACGTGCGCAATTTTCTGTAATGTTCCACTTAAACACTGCGATATCGGAGAACGTTTTCGAAAGAGTATAACCGCGCAGTTATAGCCAGTTATCATGCTTGTATGTTGAAAGCTGGGAAACTTCAGTTTAACTCGTTAAACTCGTAAAAAGTTAAAGATCACGATTACGAATAAAAATCGGAAGTAGAATGATAAAACTTTTTTTACTCAAAACTTATTTGTTGACCGATAAAACTGCCGTTAGTTCACTGCTGAAATACACGTTATCTTTCATAGACTTTTTTTTTCAATAGTGTCTGGCAATTTCAAAAACAAGACTGTGTATAAATGTTTAACAAGTAAGCCTATTGAAATATNGCATAACCCTGAACGATAGATTAAAAAAGTTAAAGATCACGATTACGAATAAAAATCGGAAGTAGAATGATAAAACTTTTTTTACTCAAAACTTATTTGTTGACCGATAAAACTGCCGTTAGTTCACTGCTGAAATACACGTTATCTTTCATAGACTTTTTTTTCAATAGTGTCTGGCAATTTCAAAAACAAGACTGTGTATAAATGTTTAACAAGTAAGCCTATTGAAATATTGTGCACAGGGCTCATCATTGTATATGCAGGTAAATTTTTATATTAGCAGTAAATTTTCTTTTTGATGTTCCCTAAAAGAGCCAGTTCCACTCAAATTCTCAATAATCCTTATCGAGTTTATAGTCAGTCACGTACCGTTTCCACGAGACTTGAACTGTCTGCCGATTTTATTGCATGTCGAAAACACGCTCATGAATTTTCTTAGAGCGTCCAAAGCCTCACTTTCATTTCGATTCGCAGTTCTCGAGTCGGCACAGGACGAAGGCAGTGCCAAGTTCTAAGAAGTGAAAGTTTAGGTACCTAGTAAGAAGAAGATTGCACAGCTGTATGCCTTTCTTGTAGAAACTTATACATTTCCGTTTCTCTAAAGGGGTTCTCAATGGAATATGTGTACCGAGTACCAAGTTATTTTGTCAGTCGATATCACTTAAAATAAATACCGTGGTTATATATATGCACACACACATAATTGTACGTTTAGAAACAGGAGGTTTAGTATTAATTTGACTGTTTCATTTATTGCAAAACGTGCCATCATTTGTCGATTTTTAATTGTAAAATTCGTAGCTTTTGATCCTAATAGATACGTGGTCGTTACTTCTCAATTCGGTTTATGGTGGCATTTTCCGCGTAGCTTATTTGGCCAGTGGCATTTCTTTTTCGTTTGCTAGCTTGTGCCAACGTCACGCGGAGAGCTTCTAACTTCTTTAGAGGCGCCAAGGACAACATGTTCCTACCGTAAAAAAGACGACTTCTCTTCTTCTCGTGCCACTATCTGTCAGAATACCGCCCAGCGGAAATAGCATTGCCACGGCTTACAAACATTTAATCTCTACATGCGTCAAGAAATGTTATACTATTCTTCACGTTAAGGGTTTTGGCCACGAAAACATTTGTTATTTTATATTTGTACCACATACTGTTCACCTTATACACTTTATGTGTGACTACTGTTTCCTCTGGTGGAATTTTTTAGACTGCATGGTTTTTGCAAAATTACATGTCAAAGTCAAATTTTACTGTTTTCCTAGTGTACAAAGAAAATAACTCTAACTATTTACAAAGAAATAAAAAAGAGCAACAAAGGGACTTGTCTTAATACATTTTAATATATGCTTTGCAAATTATTTTTTTTTTTACAAAAAAATCAGGGGCAGCCAAAAATCAAAGATATAAAATAATTTCCTTATGTTCAGAATGTATTTTTAAATTGCAAAAACATTTTCTTTTACGATTTTATAGACGTCTTTAAGTAGCTCTTGGCATATTCTTTCAGTGTGAATTATCTTATTCCTGTACGTGAGTTAGTTTTCATTATTTGTGCTTTTCTAAAACAGTAAGATTGTAATTTTTTTATTTATTTATACGGGAACTATGAGCTCAAAAAATATTTTTGCTAGGAAAGAGTAATTATTGATAAAGTCTAAAAGTTAAACAATTTTTACTGCAAATATATAGCAACAAATTTTTTTCGTGGCGGAACGCCCGAGGCAGAAGTAGAGTGACTTACAATTGAGCGCTGCGCCCTACTGTACTTAATAAAGAACTCGTTTAAAGTAGTACAGATAATACCAATATTGTCAGAAAAATACGATTTATATTGAATTTTCACTGTAAAATATTTTGCCAGGATTTACACATATAACATTTTTAATCAATTTATAAGGTTCCATATTAATCAAAATTTAAGCATGTTTCTACTATGGATGCTTAATAAAAACATTTTGCAAAATAATCCCTTCGTCAATCAAGACCATCATAAAATAGTCTATTAGTGTTTTATTCACACTTTTGAAATATACTTTTGAAAAATAACCCCATGTATGACGTATTTTGCTGTTCCCTGAATAAGGTATGTATTACGAGCTTTTTATACTTGTGTTAACATGAAAGTGCCTTTTGGTTCAATTGAACTTTAATTATATTTTATGTATAAATTGTAATATTTCATTTATAATTAATGATAATAAAAGCAGGGAGAAAATACGTATAGGCCATTCACGGTTACTTCACACTTTATTAAGTCATGCTGAAGGTCTACTTCTAGGATATTCCTCCGCCTCATGCAAACAAAGTATAACTGAGTCTAACAAACCACCGAAAGGAACGGTGCACTGCATTCGCGCGCACTCAGGGTAATAATGATTTGCATAATACCTATTTCTTACTAGCCATTATCAACAAATCTATTTCCTCTTTGGTTTATTTCATATCAATGATACATAAAATATTGTAATATATTCATTAAATATAAGTAAAAGTTCAATGTAAATAAAAAAAAGGTATTTTTATGATAACAAAAATTTAAAACGCTTGTGATACATGATATAAATAGCAACCACTAAACACATAATACATGAGGTGGTTTTTCTAATGTTTTATTTAAAAAGTGTGAATAAACCGCAAATAGACTATATGTTGGTAATGCCTAGTTAGAAATAGTTTTTTCTGCAAAATATTATTACACTGATTGCGCACGAATGCGGTGCGCTGTCCCTTTGGTGTAATTTTCTAGAATTAGTTAAGCTTTCTTTGCGTGAGGAGGAGGAATATCCTGGAAATAGAACTTAACCCTTTCAGTCATATTGTTCTTTATCTGGGACGTTGCACTGGAAATGGCCTCAATAGTCAGCACTGTACAAGGCAGAAAACTGCGTCCAATGAAGGAAGTCCATGACATGTGGGAGGATCATTTGTTGTTGAGGCTGTATTCCGTAGTCTCATAAACAACCGCTGCCAATAGAATGAGGAACGAAATAAATTTATTGGTTCCAGTATTTCACAGAGCGTTGTGCCGATACTGATACAATGCCGAAAAAAAATAGGAACTCTTATAACGATATATTTATTTGTGACTGAAAGGGTTAAGCAGGGCTTCAGAAAAGCGTGAAGTAACTGTGAACGGGCTACAACTAAATACATTGCTAGGATGGTGTGTTAGGCCGCGTACCTCCTAACCGCGTAATTTCAACTAGAACTAGCCAATGAAGAGACTTCCAGAAGTATGCAGCTAGCGGATTTCACGTTGGTGGCAACCACAAAAAATTTATAGTATTTTTCGTCTTCAAATGCGTTGTGGTGTGATGGTGTCAGGCCGCGTACCTCCGACTACGGTGAACTATTACCGACATGCGTCATACCCGGATTTCCACGTGTGGAAGACATGGCGAATGTTGCCACTGGCCGGTGGGATTCCTCGGAATACTCTTTTTCTCTCTCCCGTTGTTGCATCCTTTCGCTACGCCACCCCCATCGGTGCAGAGAAGACCAAGGCTGTTAGGCACCGCCCATATCCGTCAAATTCACTTGAAGACTCTGGTTTAAAGTTCCTGGGAGGGTCGATGATCTTTGGGGCTGTCAAGAACAAACTTCTTGCAATCAGGACTGTGTTTGGTGCTGTCCGTTTGTCTTTGTATTGAGGAAAGTAATATCAAAACCTCAGCACGTGTCATCCGGCTTTGGGAGAGCCTTTGTTTCAAACGCAGTGACTTTTCTTGGCAACCAGGCCATCCATTCAGGCTGAACACGTGATCCGTGATTTATTACATCTCATCTTCGTTCACCTCGGATGAGCGTTGTGAAATGTGTACTTGGAGATGGTTGCAAGGATTTAAAATGAATTATCTACATACCAGGTCAGAAGTCGAACCAGAACCAACGAATTCTGGAATTTTAGAATTGTGTTTTGATTATTCCAGGATGTTCCAGTGCCTGTATTTAGAGACCCTACACTATATAAATACTAAAGGCATACTTCATCAATTGTAATGAAAGTTTTTAACCTTCACGTTATATGGATATAATACCATATATAAGGCTGCGAATGTAGAAATGTTAAGCGTCGTTATTATATAAAGATGGGAAATTCCCTACGCATTTTGAATCTTTCCTATTCAAACATAGGGACACTACCATACATGTATGGGGGAAAAAAATTACCATTCGCATTCCTCTCTATACATATACACTGATGTGGTATATCTGCGAATAGTCTCTTAGTGCGCACCATTCCACATTTTTAAAATGACACCAAGCTGGACTCTTTAAGTAATCTACATACTCGAAAAGAAGTTACTTATTCACTACCTGCCGTCACAGACAAAACCCATTCTCCTGTCCGGCCCGGCCACATGAAATGAAGCTACCAGAGTGCTGAGTGTTTACTATTGGTTTTGAGTCCTGCAGGGCGTGTCGGATATGCGGAGGTCCAATCACGCTCGCCAGACTATCATATAATTGTATGCAGCCTACATTGGTACTGAAATACGCTGAGGCGACAAAAGTCATGGGATACCTCCTAATATCGTGTCGGACCTCCTTTTTCCCGGCGAAGCGCAGCAACTCGACGTGGTATGGACTCAACAAGTCGTTGGAAGTCTCCGGCAGAAATATTGAGCCATGCTGCCTCTATAGACGTCCATAATTGCGAAAGCGTTGCCGGTGCAGGAGTCTGTGCAAGAACTGACTTCTCGATTATGTCCCATTAATGTTCAATGGTATTCATGTCGGGCAATCTTGGTGGCCAAATCATTCGCTGGAATTTTCCAGAATGTTCTTCAAACCAATCGCGAACAGTTGTGGCCCGGTGACATTGCGCATTGTCATCCATAAATATTCAATCGTTGTTTGGGTACATGAAGTCCATGAATGGCTGAAAGAGGTCTCCAAGTAGCTTAACATAACCCTTTTCAGTCAATGATCGGTTCAGTTGGACCAGAGGACCCAGTCCATTCCATATAAAAACAGCCCCCACCATTATGGAGCCACCACCAGCTTGCACAGTTCCTTGTTGACAACTTGGGTCCATGGATTTGTGGGGTCTGCGCCACACTCGAACCCTACCATCAGCTCTTACCAACTGAAATCAGGACTCATCTGACCAAGCCACGGTTTTCCGGTCGTTTAGGGTCCAACCAATATGGCCACAAGCCCAGGAGAGGCGCTGCAGGCGATGTCGTGCTGTTAGTAAAGGCACTCGAGTCGGTCTTCTGCTGGCATAGCCCAGAACAGCCAAAGTTCGCCGCACTGTCCTAATGGACATGTTCGTCGCACGTCCCACATTGATTCCTGCTGTTATTTCACGCAGTGTTGCTTGTCTGTTAACACTGACCATTCTGCGCAAACGTCGTTGGTCTCGGTCATTAAGTGCAGGCGGTCGGCCACTGCGTTGTCCATGGTGGGAGGTTATGCCTGAAATTAGGTATTCTCGGCACACTCTTGACACCGTGGATCTCGAAATTTAGAATTCCCTAACAATTTCCGAAATGGAATGTCCCATGCGTCTAGCTCCAACTACTATTCCGCGTTCAAAGTCTGTTAATTCCCGTTGTGCGGCCATAATCACGTCAAAAAGTTTTTCACAATAATCACTTGACTACAAATGAAAGACCAACCAATGCACTGCCCATTTATACATTTTGTACGCGATACTACTGCCATCTGTATATTTGCATATTGCTATCCCATGACTTTTGTCACCTCTGTGTATAACGCGAAATGTTAGGGTATCCACCTATATTACAGAGGAAATGCATAAGAACACACTGCAAACATTTAATTTTAATTAGGCAACCTTGCACAACCTTGTTAACTCCGACGCGTCCCTAAGAAGAGATGCTTCCTACAACCTGTAACTCCTGATGCCTGTCTGTACACGATCCAACGGTGAGAGTTACACACTGAATGGGGTATTCGGGCGTTGCTTATAGTGTAAAGTCTTGAGCGCTGGCTGGGTGAAATGAAATAGAGATGTAGCGCAACGGAATTAAATGGCGAGAGAAACGCGAGGAGATATTCAACAAAAACGTCCGCCTCGTTTTCCATACGCGAATATCCAGGACGACTTGTCTGGGAATCAAACCCAGTTCGCTGTGGCAGGAGAAGAGTGGTGAAAGTCGCAGGAATGAGACCGTGACACTAAAAACAATGTCAGAAATTCCTTCCACCTTCTTCATTATCGTTATTACATCTACGCAACATTCACCGTCTTACACTTGCATACATGAAGGAATCATTTTAGATCTGTTGAAAATACTCCACCGATACGATTGATCAATTCCTTTACAGTGTCTTAGATATGTAGCACCTAAAATTTGCACACATCTCCACATATAAAACTTCAGGAGGATTGATTCCAAATCATGAGAACATGAAGGTAATGCAACACGGCCCATGTCTTTACACGTTCTAGAACGCATAGTTCCTTGGGGATTCGTTGGGAAGCGGAATTTTCTTAATAAAAAGTGATGCCTCGAACGGGTTTTACCGCACCTTCTAGTCTGCAATGTAATGTATGTTCCGTTACACCCGATATATAACCAGTATCAATTTTATGATTATAATAAATAACTTGTCGATTCTTTGACGTAAGATAACAACATATCTTTAACAAAAAAAGCCAGCTAGTCACGTTATGATGTGTCGTTAATTTCGCAATTCTAACAAAGAAATGGCGACGTAATATGACGTGACCTTCGACTGTAGATGCCATCTCTGTGACAACCCCAAATTACATTTAGGCGATGATGCTAGAGACGTTTAGCTTTCCTTTTCGTCTATTACATTTTGAAACGTCTATCAGATAATCTGTATGTGAATTATTAACGTCTAAAACCAAGTTCGTACAAATTAATTAGTTTTTAATCATTTTGTTTAAGTCTTTGCTGTGCACAAAGGAACTAATCGGGGAAGAATTGCATGTCAAACTAAACTAAACTTACAACTAAAATCATAAAACACAGCCATGGCTTATTCCGGGAATCGAACCCAGGACCTAAAAAAGTTTGAAGGCGCTAAGCTGTATATATTGCTTAAAAAATGTATACAACTTCAGCGTGCATGTATTCGTACCGCAGGAAATGCATAAATAAAACCTTTATACTCCTTTTACAAGGCAGTCACTACGAAAATGTAGGGAATACTTAAGAACAAGAACGAATATAAATATTCGTACGCTAACACCACCGAGAACTAAATTTTACTTTTCCTAATATTTTGTCTATAAATTACAATATTTATTTTATAAAAAAGTAGAAATAAAACACGAAGAAAATATGTGTGTTGGTAATGCCTAGTATAAAATAGTTCTCATGAAAAAAAAACTATTCATGGAGTGCGCACAAATATGGTGCGCTGTCCCTTTGGTGTAATTTTCTAGACTTAGTTGAGCTTTGTTTGCATGAGGCGGAGGAATAGCCTAAATTGATAACTTAAGCAGGGCTTCAAGGAAGTTGGAAGAAACCGTGAACTGTTTATAGTCAACTCTTGTGTTAGTTGGAGGTACCAGCGCTGACTGAGTGTATTTCAGTATCCGCAGTCGGGGCCCCTCGTGGAGAATATTATACTGATGTGAAGGTGTCCCTGATATGGGAGCTAATGCTCCATGCGTATCAGATAACGTGATGACTTATCTAAGAGAGTTCAAGACGTCAGCTTTTATGGCTCTCGTAAGTAAATTCGCTTGCTGCACGATATCATCACGAACAGCGGAAGCTGTTACAGAGCTACTTTGCGTGAAAGGTGAGAAACTACATTTTATAGTTTTTAATTGACTGTGCCTGAACGTAAATTAAGAAAATTAACAGATTTATGACAGCAGAAGCAAATACCAACCTCCAGAACAAGACGACGAAGAACTAGGACATAACAGGGATCCTAGAATATTCTTATTGTCGGTTATAGGCTACTCACGGTAATGTGAGTAGCCTATACTTGGGCCTATATGAGGGACTTTTGGAAGACCCCTAATTTCGAATAATAGTCAATATATATATTTTATTTTAGCCTTAGACGTTAAGTTCCGAGTGCGGTGGAATATACATACTATGTTTACTATTTACGTGGCAATATTTATTTTCAAAAGGTGGGAAAATGATAAAAAATGGGTGAAAGGAAATCGTAACACGGCTGTCAAAAGTGCTCACTTTACCGTGAACAGCCTATATCAATGTTTAAATAACTGCAAGTATTCCTGTTGGTCTTTTGTTCTTTGTTGTCTTCTTCTAGGTTTGTTATTTGTTTGTGTCCTATTTCTCTTAGAAATTTTTTACTTACGTTTGACAATGGACACAGTCAATTTTAACTATGATAGTAATCCATCCATAGTGCAGCCATTAAGACCGTCACCTAGTGAGGTGTGTGTTCGTGTGTGTGTGTGAAGCGAAAATCGATGAAGCGTTAAGGGTGACTCCGGCCGGCGCATGTAAAATGATATCGCCTGTACGCGCAAAGTTGTAAAATCACGTTGTTATGAAGAGATCAGGCCTCAGCTGAATGGCCTGCCTGATCACACCTTCAAACATTGAACCAGGGCACAAGCGTGGTTGCAATAACACCTTGCGAAAGACAGTTGCAGAACCCCCTCCACCGTCCAGTAAACGGGGCAGCGGAGCAAGAAGACGTGGAGATGTGTGTGTCCGGCCGTCGTTAACCGCCTCCTAGAATCAGCCTCCGATAACATGAACAAGGCGGGGACTTTCCAATTAGATTGTAATAGTAGTGGGGTGCTGAAATAAAACTTATTATAATTAATTAGCATCTTGGTAGTTAATTTAAGCTCCCCCGATCAATGGTCACGTAAATAGGTATTGTACAATCCTTATGTTCACTAAACCCCATCTTATATTGTTGTGCTCTACCTAATAATGGCTTATTATTTAGCTACGCTCATAGCCCCTTTCAGGTATGAATTGACTTAAAACTAATCCGTAACAGCGTGCAGTGTTCCCATCGCACAGCTGGAACTGTGGGACTTTAAGTGGTGACCCTATAATATTATTGAAATCGACACTGTAGTGAAGTCCAATGTACTCTTCTATCGTAGTTTCGCATAGGATCGGTTCGTATATTTTGAGAAACAGCAATCTTAAAAGGCCGTTTTCAGCTATGTTGGAGGACATTAAAATAATGTTTCCAACGTGCGCGATGTCTGGAAAGTACAATACACGACTAGTCTGAAGTGTGTTCTTTTTTTTTCGTAAATAAGCATTGTAAGCGCACGTTTACGGATTTCCTTTTAAAAACGGAGTTTCGAACACACTGCAATGCAGTCCAAGCGCAATGTTCAGAACCGCAAGGCACTGCTGGGCGAAGACATCACAGAGCAGATGGACTAGCTGCAGGGAAAACTTCTGACGCTAGCCCCTCAAACATGTCAGCTATAGATATTGATTACCTGCTACTGCCACTTAAAATATATATAATTTCAGGTTCATCAAACCGCTCTCCATTTATGGTGAGCCTCCGTTCACATTCCCAATAGGGACGAGTGTCTTCAGCGACAGTTAATTTGAGACAACCCGTATAGTTTTTCCCCATTAAACAATTCTACCCAAGCCGCCTTAAACTTCAAGGATGAGGAACACGGAGATATTATCCTGTGGCTTCCTTCCTGCGAAGACACGACGCGCTCATGGGATGACGGGTATGTGGCCGCGCGCACCGGTCCCGCCTTTCATTCAAGTGGCAGGCAGCATCGAGGTCAGACGTATGGACGCCCCACTCAGCGGTTGCGCCACCGAGTAACAACGCGCCGTGGTGCGCGCGCTTTCTTTTGGCAGACGGAGTCAAACCTTGGGAAATCAATCGCCTTATGTTGACGCAGCACATGCCACACGCCACGAAGCAACGAAAGGCGTATGAGTGGGTAGGATGCTTTGAACAAGTTCGGTTAACGAAAGTCGATCCGGTCGCCCGTCAACATCGCGCACGGAAGACCACGTCCAGGAGACCCGGTGCCGTAGGATTATCATGTCTTCGGACCGTTGAAGGAGAAGTTGATAGTTCGCAGATTCAGTTAAAATTTGAGGTCCAGCAAGCGACGCAGGCCTGGATTCGGGAGCAACTTCAACACTTCTTTTCAGAAGGGGTGCACTGTTAAAAGTAAATGTAAATTTGATTGTTTTAAATTTTTTTAATTTGTAAAAGAACTGCAGTGCATGTAATTTTACGTGAATGTTCTTAGGAATACCTAGAGTAAGACATACTACAATACAAGTATTTGGTGAAAATACTTGAATGTATTACTTATAAACATAATGTTGATGTTAATTTACTCATTTCAAAGTATGTGTAAAAACACACCCGCTTCCTGTTTTAAACTCTTAAACATTTTATTTTAACTGCAACATAGTCGTTGTATAAAGACTCAATATCAGTGGAATTGAACAGCTTCCAATGTGTAATTTTACAATGTCCATGTATGTGTAAATATGCGTTAGATTCTGGAGTGTCTGTAGGTGTATAGTTGTAGAAAAAATGTTTAGGTAATTTTACATTTTTATGTACAGTCTGCAAAAACTAGTAGAGGATTTGTAATTTTGCACTTCAGTAATGCTCCTAGGAATTCAAAGAGAACAACAAATCTTTTACAGTGTCATCATGTTCTTGAGCCCAAGTCCCCACGATGATGTTGTGACTACCCTCATTTTAGTTAATAGATTCACTCCCTTATCTATCAAATATTTGATGTTTTCCTGGAAGCGATGCTTGCTATCCAAAATCACACCCAGGCACTTCACTTTACTTTCTAGACATTGTGTTTGTTCCTTAAAGTGGACCACATGCGATCTCTTTTAATAATATTACGTTAATCTTCTGTACTGAAAATTGTAGTAATACTGAAAAAAGAATGATAACTCCAGCTATCAATCTTTTTTAAGTATTTTATTAGCTTTGGTCTACATATACAAAGATCTCGCAATCTTCTAGTAGCTGCAGCCGATGAAGTGAGTCAAACAAAGCCTTCCATAGGATTGATCCAAAGATGTGCGGATGGAGCAGTGGCCCTTTGCGAGTTCATTCCTCACAATCCCATGGTTCACTTAATACTGGCTGTGCCTTTTATTAAAGTATTGACTTTAATTCTGTAGATGTTTCTTGGATATTCCTTGTCTCTGAGTTGCCAGAGCACCTCTGGTCACCATGGAGTGTTGGACGCACCGCTGATATCCAGAAAAACGCCTAGTCCATAGGTTTGTATGCTTGATTTCACGTTTTAAACAACGTCCATGCGGAATACAGAGGTGAAATAGCCGCCTATAAATCGAACTCCAGCCTCACACGCTAAGCAAAATGGCGTCACTGACCGACAATACGTTACAAAGCCGTTCTCCAAACAGCACCTGGGAACTAACTCTCCAGTCGGTAGCCCAGCCAGCACGGAATCTCCCGCCACACGCGGTAACCAATCAGACTTGAGGCCGGTTTCTTGAGCCTCACGCGGCCAATCAGAGAACGGGTACGCCACATCAAAGGCACCACCACGACACTTCATTAGGGCCGCGGTGGTGAAGTAGTTAGAATACTTATCTCCCACTTAGGCGAACCGGCTTCAAGGCCTGGCAGAGTCGCTCCCGGATTTTCGCACGTGGGAATCGTGCTGAACGAGGCCGCTTGTCAGCAGGTTTTCTCGGGGATCTCCTGTTTCTCCCGCCCTTGCATTCCGGCGCTGCTCCGTACTCACCTCACTTGACCCTCATCCGCTCTCAAGACCTCGCTGTTAAGGATCCCACCTACCTAGCGCTTGAACTGCGTTGCAGAGTGTTTGAAGTATCCGTTTGACCACGAAACAATTAAAAGAGTGTTGTCCACTGTGCTGATCTAAGTAAAGAACATACACTTTAGAAGAGCGGAGCTGAGTGCTTTCAAGACGTCGCGCACATTAGAAACACAATTTCAAAGTACTCAAAAATGGTTAAAAACGGCTTTTCCAAAGCACTATATCTCAAAATACACGCGTCAAAACTGTACAGAACTACTCAAATGCCGTGCATTGAACCTTCCTACAGACTTTCCATCAATAAAATAATAGAGCCACCACTGAACGTTCCATAGGCACACGCAGTGCGACGAGAACACTGCACACCAGTTCACAGCCTTGCGCTTAGAGGCGATGGCGCACTTGAGCGCGTAGCAATGTCGTCCTTGTCGCTCCGGCACTTCTCGACCACAAACACAGAAAAAAGCTCCAGGTAGGCGGGAGTCTTAAGGGTAAGCTTTCCTCGCCATTTTGGATTCTTGGTTTTCCTTGCTTATTTATATTTTCCAACATGAAAATTTCAAAAGTAAATCTATAGCGCACTAGCTGTTGACTTTAAGCTGCAGTACATATATTAGAACTAAACTACTAACCCATAATTATGTCGCACTATATATTCTACCAAAATTTGGCAGAATCGATATTTTGGCATAGTTATGAGTTCTTAGTTCAGTTCTTATGTCTGTATTGCAGGGAAAGGTCAATAGCTAGCGCGTTCTAGACGTTATTTTGAAACTTTCATGTTTGAAAATATAAATAAGCAAGAAAACCAAGAATCAAAAAATGACGCGTGAAGCTTACTTACCCTTAAGAGCAGCCCACATCTGTCCACTCCACTCGACGCCACTTCACCTCGCGTGTACTTGCTCACAGTGCGACGCGAGGCCCAGCGGGCGGTGGCGTCGCGGGCAGTTGCGTCAGCGGCGACGGGGGCGCGCGGACGCACGAGTGAGCGTACGCCGGGCGAATGCACGAGTGGGACGCTCGCGTGGCGTCATTCGTCGACTCGCGGGAGAGAAAGAGACGGAAATGCTTCGGCCGAAGGGGGGGGGGATTCCCACCANCGCCAGCCCCCTTGTCGAAGCGTGGGCGTCCTCCGCTGAATACCAAGTCCCTCGAGGACTGCTCGGCGCACGACCGTCCGAGACGGCGACTTCCGTGGCGATGAACCGTCCGTCGCTGGACCCAGGGGGTGGTAGACCTATCTCACAAGCTCCTTCTAGTTATTCTGTCCCTGAGCACTTTTGAAACCCTTGTCGAATCCCAAAAAATGTATCATTTTATATCTGTACCAAACGTTGTTCAACTCGTACGCATTGTATGTGATGACATTTTCATCCAATAAAGAATGTTACACTTTATATGTTTTGAATTATGTGATGTCAATTATAAAAATCTTCATATTTAATTGCCCCACATACAAGCAATTAATTTGGTTTCTTCAAACAATTTTGGTTTTATTCAACAAAACCTTTTTCGCAGTGTGGGTGTTTGAAATTATACCCACTTCGTCACGAAATGATCAAGGGTATGTGGGGAATCTAGGTACTGATGGAATCAAGGTCTTGTTAACTTGGGTATGTGGCAGTAAATTCGAACACAGCTTAAGTCATCTTTTGGTGGATATCGTAAAGAGATCAGTACACTAAAGACACATAATAGGAAAAATATTTAAAAGCGAAGATTCCTGAAAGAGTATTGAAATTTTTTCTATATTTTCAGTGCCGTGGTTACTCGGTTAAAGTTAAAATTATATAACTCTGATAATCCATTTCATTCAGCGAATATTTTTCCTTTGTGAGAAAAAAAAGACATATGGTCCCGGTTTTCTCATTGTATATATCTAATTATTTCGACAAATAATACAATTTAAGCCATTCATAATTAATGTTACCATAAGTTTATATCCTGCGTAAAAGATATTTTAAAAAAAATTTATTTTATGAAATTTGGTATGAATGTTATTTGATATCAGACAAGAATTGTAAGATAATTTTCATGCGTGTCTTGCCTAGAGTTTCTTTCCTTTTATTTTCCTTACAACAAAAACAATAACTTTAAGTATAAATCTACTGATTTAAACTAATTTTTTAAATAGAAAACTTCTTAAAACTTTTAGATGAAAGAAATAAAGTTTATATAATTCCGTTACATATTAAAAACCATTTTTGTATATAGATTTATTTAGATTATAATACAATCTGATATTTATTTTTAAGTTTATTAAGTGTCTTACAATTATAAAAAATTAAATGGAAAACACTACAAAACCTTCACGTCTTAACGGTAATTGTATGTAAAACCTTATAATTACTTTTTTACGATACTATTTATATTTTAAAACCTGTACTTAAATAAAATATCAAAGTGTTTGAAATGGCGTTATTAGAGTTTTACTGCAGCCAAAAACTAATGTAATACCTTTTTACGTGCCATTAAGGAGACGATATCGAGACTAATCTAATAGTACCAAATTCAGAAAATATTATACACAATATAATTTACCCAAATCATTGTAGAAATTTCATAAATACAAATACGCATCAAAGCATGACAGTTGCTGGTTTATAGATGGTTGAAGTGAAAAAATACTTTTGTCCATTATATATGTGTTTATACGTGATCGGCGAATTTCGCTGTGATTTGTGATTGCCTACACTCGGGGTGCCAGTCCATGAACTTATTGAACGTTGCAGTGATGTGTGGTTGCCTACACTCAGGGTTTTATATTTTGCTTTACCTAAACAAGTTAGTGTAACAATGGTACGTTTAATATGCAATTTCACTGTGCGATTGGATGACGCCTTAATATTTTCCAACAGTCTCATGGAATTGTTAAATTTCACGTAATATGATAGGAAACACATTTACCAGGAAGGCGAAACTAAGCAGGAATCTTAAATATATTCACTAACTCTTTTGGGACAATTTTAACAACCGACAAAATATCACTGCTCTGGAAAATCCTTAATTCTCAACGCACGAAAGAAACTGGATTGCATGCGTGATTATTCATATTTCAAATAAAATTACGTTCTAACGGATAACGAGAGCGAGCGAGAGCGAAGAGTACATTCAACAGGCTTGCAAATAGAGACGCGGTTGTAGTTTTTTTCGGCCTTGGTCGACCAATATGGCGGCTGGAAGTCAACGCGCTTGTAAGAGTCTCACCCTCGTTCACTAACTACACTTTCCCCTACTTCTCTACTTGTAGTACTCTTAAGCGCCTGCGTGAAAGAGGAGAGGGGAAAAAAACTTTCCATCTTCTGCTGTGCAACGATGAACCCAAGCCACAGAGCAGGTAAGTATACAGAGATGAAATGACATCTTGCACCGCGAACTCCATCAAAATGGCGTATCCGGCCAGCAGCATGTCAAAACGTCGTTCGCAAATCAGCGCCTGGAAACTTACGCGCCAGTCGGCAATCCAGCTGATGGGGAATATTTCACAGCACGTGGTAGCCAAGCAGACTCAAGGCCTCTCTCCAGAGCCCCGTGCGGCCAACAAACGAATGGTTACGCCCACATTAAAGAAATCGTCACCCCAATTCATTCTGTGTGTTTACTGGCCCTGTTCGCAAGCATCAGCCACACTCTGATGACGACCCGGTAAAGATCAAGGATAACGAAACTAGAGAAATAAATACGGAAAAAATAGCACCGAAAGTAATGCGGAAGTAGCAAATTAATAAGTGAACGGAACCTGGTTAAAGACGACGTGAAAACGGTAGCTGAGACATAAGGTCACGACTCGGAACGGAAGGCTGGGGGGGGGGGGATCGAATAAAGCTGTACATGCCCTCCTCTCCGCTTACTTAGCCAACACTTATTAAAGGAGTTGTAATGTAGTGCGGGAATATATAAGTAGTAGGGATTAGTACCACTATAGAAGGCATAGAATATCGAATTAGAATTCCCTTAATGTGTAGGGAACGGTGGTGGATGGCATGTCAACCGCGCCACTTCCATACTACTCCGGGCATCAAGGGAAACCACTAAAGGGTAAAAATAGATAGAAATGACAAGCCACTTACGTGGTAAGATGCATGTAATAAATGAGAAAAAAAAAGTCAAAATAGTGTGGGCCGGCATTACGAAGCCATAGACCGAAATAAAAAATATAAGGGGAATCAGTAAAAGCAAGGGGTAACTTATACCCCTGCATTTCCCAGAAAGGGCACAGTTGTAGGGGTGGAATGTCACGAATACGTGGTTTAACCTATAGCTGGCCATGAAAAAAAAAAAAGTCCACGCTGTTTTTCCACGTGTCGTGTGCGAGTGGGTAGAGTGTATTCACCGACCGAAACTTTCTTTTACTTGGCACTGCCTGGGATTTCATACGTGAGATGATTTTCAATTTCTTCACCAGTGTTTGTGTGTTACGTCTGTTTAAGTATAATCACTGGGTTTTTTGGTCGGAACCCTNACCTACGTGAATTACCCACGATGTGCCCATATTCCGAGTACGTCTCGTGGGTTGAACTCGTACCATCACCGGTTTTGCCTCCTCGTCATAACGTGATGCCTTAGCAATCAAGGCCACTGATTACGAAAGGGCTAATAATTTAATTATAATTAGCGTTGTGATGTAGTTCCTGTTCGTTTTGTGCTCATAAGAATAACAATTAATTGTTATTGGCACTTTACGTTCCACTTGATCAACTTATGAATAAAGTGATCTTGTCCATGACAAAGTAAAATTTACGTTATGGAGCAATAAACATATCTAATAAAGTAGAGCCTTGGCTGAGCTTCCTAATTGCGAGCAGCCTATAAAATTAATAAGCGTTCTAAAAACATCTATATTTTCATATATCCAGCCATTCAATATTTCTAAAGCTTAAACAGCTCAATATAAGTCAAGCTTTGTTTTGTGGAATTGGTAGATTTGGCAAAACTATGATAATTTTTAACCAGAATAACGTATTGAATTATTTACAAGTTGTAAATATATACTTTTTTACACATGAAATCGCTGTTTATTATAATTAAATTTAACTGTATGCATCCCGCAACTTCGCTTGTGCGGAAATTGAAAATCGTAAATAAAAGCAGATTGTAGGTCATTAAAATTTAAACCGCAGTCAGAGGGGAAATTGTAAAAACAAGTTGTTAATGTTAACCGCATACTAGATCGTCAAGAAACGACATAGTGAATCGGATATTCGAACGGTAAGTAACGGCTAGTGTCTTTGGCGTCTATTTGATATAGCTGAGATGGAGATAATGCTCTAGTGTCAAATACGGGAGTACCTCGAGAAAATCCACCAGCCAGTGGCAACGTTCGCAACGTTTCTCATACGAAGAAATCCGTGTCTAAACCCTACCCAATATCTAACCTGGTGCACCATCGTTGTTTCTAATACTATAACAGTTAAATCATTTACTTACACTCTTTATTTTTAATAACAAAAAAATTTTCTGTAAATGTTTAATTTAACAAAATCAATATTCGTAGAGTAATACTATTCAAAATTTACCCAGTTAATCCCGTAAGAGATTCCATGACTTTATTCTTTCTTTCTTTGAACCACGCATGCGTGACTTTCCACCCCTACAAATGTACCCTTTCTGGGAAATCCGAGGGTATATATAAGTTATCCTTTACTTTTACTGATTTTCTTAATGCTTTTATTTTGGCCAATGATTTCCTGTTGTCGGACCACATTATGTTTACCCTCACCTCCCCCCCCCCTTTCCC